>PJEX01000173.1:0-79380 GCA_005350895.1 Colletotrichum tanaceti
GGGGGGGGGGGGGGGGCGTGTTCGGCGGACCACGGAGACGGCAGGAAAAAGACGTACAGAGCAAAGACAACCCAAAGCATCTTCGGGGACCATACCGTAGTGATGGCCTCCACCTTCTTGACGCCTTCTTGCTTGTACTCGGAGCTGCCATCCGACTCGGGCTTCAGGGGGTCCGCGTGGATGTCGACCACATCCTGAGCGCTGTTCTTCTCAACATCACGCTCTCCAGTGGCTTGGCTCTGCTTGGATGCCTGTGGTGCCGTCGCCGGGTTGGTGGCAGCCATGATGAGAGAGACTCGGGGGAGAACCCAGAGGGACGTTTGTGCTGTCAAGTGGGGGGGAGTCTGGAGAGAGAGAGAGAGAGAGAGAAAGACAAGGGGTCAGCTGAACCAGCAGAGATGACAAGCAGAGACTCGAAAGAATGAAAGGACGTGGACAGAAAGAACCAAAATAAAATGGAATCCCGGGCGGGCAGGACTTGAAAAGATTTACATTATCTCGTACCTGTGAAAAAATGTCTGACCCATCGCTGCTGATCCCACGCCCGGGACCCACGTCGCAGAAACATCATCACCAACACTAGGTACGAGACCGTGGGGGCTGGAAGCGATCCGACCGAACGACCGCGGTTGCTGATTCGTCACAGAGATCTACTCGACCGTTGATGAAGGGAGGGAGGGGGTGGGTGGTTGTGGACTCTAGTGTCGACGGGACAGTTGCTCGTAGCGTCCATGTTGGGTTCGGTGGCACGGTGGGTGGGTGAGCCGGCGACCCGGCCAACCATGTCGGCGGCACATCATGACGTCTCCAACCTGGGCCGGGCAACGCGCGTCACGGAGCTGGGTTCCGTCTCACTGGCTCGGGCGGCGTCGGCGCCCCTCCCAATGCCTCTTATGGCGGGCCACCGATGTCGCCCGCGGGTGTTGGAACCGTTATCAGATGATCTGACAAGGTGTCTTGTGGAGAGCCCGTCCCACCCGGTTTCCTCTTCTACGTAGGTATCCGTACTCTCTCTGGAGTCAGGGCATCCCGGCTCCTCTTTTACCAAGAAAATCTCTCGTCGGTCGCCTCGCTGTCTGGTTCCATCGTGGAAATCTTTCCATTCGAACGGCCGAAGGTCATAGATCGCATCCGAGGTCTTGAATACCAATCGACGCGTGGCGAAAGGGAGAAGACACCGTAATTACATCAGGACACCAAGTTGTTTGATAACCCGCCCTTTTAGTCTCTTGACTCTTACCTCAGCTGAAGATTGCTCTTCTGCCGACAAAGTCTTTCACTCAGTCTTTGATGTACAAGCTGAAAACGTCAATACATGCGCCAAGAACGACTGATGCCAATACCCTGCAGTATGGCCTGTTAGCAAAAGCTTGCTTCGCGCGGCGCATCTTCGCTTCAGCCGTGCCGTGTCCAAGTCCAGGCCCGGTCCGGCGCTAGCACCCGGTCAAGTCTCGTCTCTCTTTTTCATCACAGGGGCCCCCCCCGGAGTGCGTTGACGAGGCTCAAGACAACTCTGGCCGCGACCTTGTGGCAGTGTAGTTCGACGCATCAAACCCCCCAGCTTCTCACGAAACCCCGATCGCACACATTGTATTCGTACCGTAGCCGTCATTACTTCCATCCATCGACTCGTTGGCAGCCGTGATGGTACTTACTTTCACCATGTGCGCCGGGTGGAGAGCCGAGGAACCAGTACTGTGGCCGGACATTCGAAGCTGGAACCGACCGGATTGAACGGCTCTAATTCTTGAGGCGGAATAAGCATTGATTTAAATCCAGCCGTTAAGAGGAGTGCTGCTGGCTTAGGTAGGGATAGGAAGCCAACTTTCGGCAAACTGCAACGCCCTTGTGGCCATGCTCTTGTTCTTGATCACTCAGCCCACTGGAATTGGAGGCGCAGTTCAAGTAGCGAGATTAACTCGTTTGAGATCGCTGACGGAGACACAGCCAAGTTCGTGAGAACTGATAGAGTTGCCAGGCACGGAATTTTCAACAAGTTGGATGATGATTATACGCCTTCTTTTCTAGAAGAGTCGCAACCGCCGCGTGGTTTTGAGGAAGCATGACCTCTTGGTCCGCATTGAATAAGAAACGGTTGGGTTCAGTGTCTCAACGTCGACAACTCCAACATATTGGGGAACCCATTTTCGCTAGCTCAGGCTGATGAACCGACGCAGCCACTCAGGTGGATCTCAACTCCTCGACGCCCTGCTTCGACGCAGTCACCGACTTGATATGCAGCTCAAAGTCCCCATCCTGCTCGGCGAAGAAGCTATGATGTATCGTCAGTCCGGGTCCTCAACAGTCGACGGCAGCCAGCTCCCAGGTAATTACTCACCTGCGGATCATGATGCTGATCCTCTTGATGCTGGTCAGGTCGAGCGGCGCCGTGTCGTTCTGCACGCGGCCGCGCAGCGTCGGCACGAACTCGGAAATGGGCATGACGACCCTCTCGACCGTGCCGTCGGTGTGCTCCACGGCGGGAAGCTGGAAACTGAACTCCCAGCTCAAGCCGGACTGCTCGACGCCGTTGACGGGCGGCGAGATGATGTCCTTGAGGTTGAAGGTGTACCTCTTGCCGTCGGCGTAGGGGATCTCGAGGGTGATGGTGTCGTAGGCCGACAGGTCGAGGAAGGGCCAGTTGTTGGCGGTCCTCTGGGAGGCGAACCCGGCGCCGCCGAGCGTCTCGTAGTCCAGGGTGCCGTGGAAGTTGACGATGGACTCGGGGAACGGGTTGCCCGGGGCGCCGGGCGCGATGATGTCGAGGGCCGACTGACTCGTGCCGTTGCGGACGGTGTCGTCGGAGGCCACCCACTCGTTCAGGTTCCAGGGCGTAAAGAGGGCCGCGGTGGCCAGGGAGCGTAGGGCGACGGGGATGTGCATGGCGGTCTTGCAGAAAAGGGGGGGGGGGGGTTTGCTGGACAGGTTGGACGTATGGATCGAGGAGCTTCGTGGTAAACGAGTGACAAAAGAGTTTGATGGTGAGCGTTTGCAACGGGGGGAGGACTCGAGGGTCGGTTCTATTTAACCTGCGGACCGTCATTGCACGTCTCCGCTCTTTATTGTTGTTTATTAAACTTCCGTTGCCAAGGCTCGTGTGGCTCTGTTTACCTCCCTTTCCGGTCAAAAAAACGAACGCGGCGGCCGCCTGTTGCGACTGAATCGGCTGTTGGGGCCTTGAATCCGACCATGTCATGGATCCAGGATCGTCGCTTCTGCCCTGCCCTGCCCATCAAGTACGATGTACAGTCGTAAGCCAAGCGTGCCGCTGCTGCCGAGGTCATAAAACTTCGTTATATAGACACGCAACACCAGCACGCTTGAGACACTTGACGTATTTTGGCCAGAGAGTGCATTTGTGACATGAGAGTTGGGCTGAGACCTGTTTAGGGTCCTATTGAGTCGTCAATGGTAGTAAGTGATGTCAAGTTGTCAACTAATTTTGGAGAACCAAAAACATTTACTTCAATGGTTGTTTTATTAATAAAGCAGCTTGGTGAAGACTTTTGTCTTTATTATGTGACAAAATGAGCACGAAAAGATCAAAGAAGTAAAGACCGCCTTGTCACTGCAACTAGGCATTCATGTGATCTTGCTCATATTTTGTCCAGAACCAAGGTTGTCTCATGTACACAGCGTGACAGACATAGACCACTTTTGTAAGTTGTGAAAAACACAATGTCACCTCATTAAAGCTTTCGTCGTAACTCACTGCCACTCATCCATAATCAAGTTTGTCTTAATATTCTTGCTGTAGATTGCTAAAGTGGACGAAACTTTGAAGATCTGTTCAGCACTTGCGACGAAATAGACAATTAAATGGATTAAAGCTGTGAGAAATACCCTATCACTTCGTCCAAGGTATTCATCGCAGCTCTCTACTACTCATCTAGAATCAAGCTTGTCTTAAAATGTGAGCTGTAAATTACTAAAGGGAGCAAACCTATCTAGAACTAGCAAGCCCTTACAATAAAATAGACAAGTGAATGGATTAAAGCTATGAGATGCTTTATCACTTCGTCTAAGGTAATCATTGCAGCTTACTACTAATCGTCTAGAATAAGATTTGTCTAAAAAATACTTGCTGTGAATTGCTAAAGGGATCAAAAATGTCTAGAGCTAGTGAGCCCTTGCGACGAAATAGACAACTAAACGGATTAAAGCTGTGAGGAATGCTTTGTCACTTCGTCCAAGGTACTCATAGAAACTCACTCCCACTCGTCCAAAACTAAGATCGTCCCACATACACGACTATTCCTTGGACGGTTTAACATTCAAATAGTTAGAACATAATCTAAAGGAAAAACTAAGGATGGACAGACACTACAATATTTACTTCCAAATTAGAAAGCAGATGGATTCATTTCGATATCACGTCGATGGAGCCATTGGATGCATCAAAATGCTGCATTTTCAGTGTCATCTATCTGAACTCTTTTCCGATACCACCGTCCGAAAAACACGTTCCTTCATCTCGAGCCTTCACATAGCCCTCAATCCCGTATTCCATCGCCATAACTTTGCTCCCTGGGAAGGGAGGTGCCGAATGAAACAAAAGAGAAAGAAAACCACGACGTCCGAAGCAGTTTGTCGTCGCTTAGGCGTTGGCGCTGGCAGGTCCGCCAGCAGGACCACCGCCACCGCCGGCGCTGTTTCCGCCACGGCTGCCTCCGCCGTTACCGGTGTTGGCGCCACCCTGAATCTGGGCGGCGGCGAAGGCGGCCGCGTGGGCGACGTCGAACGAGCCGATCTGAGCCTGCTGGGAGAAGAAGCCCGGGGGCTGGTTGGGGCCGGCGAGCTGCTGCTGGCGCTCGAGGAACTGGCGAGCGTTGTGGCCGCCGTCGATGACGAGGGACTGGATGTTGTCGATCATGAACTGCATACGCGAAGCACGGTCGATGGGCTGCTGTCCGGTGTTGACGCCAACGACGGATTGCTGCAGGGGCAGCGTGGCTTGGTTCGAAGGTCCCGCGGTGCTGGGGCCGCCGGCGTTGTGCTGCGAGGTCTGGGCACCGCTCATCAGGCGTCTGGCCCTGCGGTCCTGGCCGCCTCCGTTGTTGTTCGCGCCGCTCGCGTCATGGGCATCAAGGCCTTGCTGATTGAGGAAACCATGATCCTGCTGAGTGTGACCACCGAGGGTTTGCTGGCTGCGACTACCCAGAATCTGCTGAGTATGGCCGCCGGGAGTCTGCTGAGTAGCTTGAGTGTGACCGCCCAGGTTCTGCTGAATGTTGCCGCCGAGAGTCTGCTGAATGTTGCTGCCGAGAATCTGATGGAGGTTACCGCCATGAATCTGCTGGAAGTTACCGCCCAGGTTCTGCTGAATTTGGCCGCCGAGAGTCTGCTGAGTAGCTTGAGTATGATCGCCCATGTTCTGCTGAGTGATACCGCCCATGTTCTGCTGAGTGATACCGCCCATGTTCTGCTGAATGCGGCTGCCGAGAATCTGACGGAGGTTGCCAATGCCACCAAGGATTTCCTGAGGGTTACCGCTCAAGTTCTGCTGAGCGATGCCGCCCGGGTTCTGCGGGATGTTGCCGCCGAGATTCTGCAGCTGCTGGAGGTTACCAGCAAGAATCTGCTGAGCGTTGCCGCCCAGATTCTGCTGAATGTTGCCGCCCAGGTTCTGCTGAATGTTGCCGCCCAGGTTCTGCTGAATTCTGTCGCCGAGAATCTGCTGAAGGTTACCACCAAGCGCCTGGAGAAAATTGCTACGCATAAGCTGACGGAGGTGGCCACCGATGTTCTGCTGCATGTCCCTGCCGACAACAGCCTGCCGAGCGAGACGATTGAGGGCAGTGTGGTCGCCGCGGGGGACGCGAGTACGGCCGAGGTCTCTGCCACGAGCCTGGGCTCCACCGCCACCGGCAGCATCGCCGTTGTCGCTGTTGGCTGAGCTTCCGGACGCAAGCTTATGGGACGCGGCACCGGGCACGAAGGCGTTGAAGTGAGCGGCGCGGCGTTGGGCCTCGATGCGACGGACGGTCGCGTGCAGTGGGCTGAGACGGATCTTGAGGTCGAGCGGGTTAGCGACGGACGGGAGGACGTGTCTCTGGGACTCGAAGGAGACCATGTTGACGATGCGCTTGAAGCGGCGCAGCTTGCGGATGCGGGTGCTGGACTCGAAGCAGTACTGGTCGGTGACGAAGATGCCCTTGGCGAAGGAGATGGCATCGTTCTCTCCGCGGTTGGAGCGATCCTTGCTCCACTCGGCAACAAAGGCGCCGCTCATGAGGTGGCGGAAGTCGGTCGTGAGACGGGTCGACTTGATAGTGATCCAGTAGAAGGACTCGGTCAGCGCGTTGCGCAGAAGGTACTCATCCGCGTGGCCGGAGTTGAGAACCTCAAAGGTGTTGGCATAGTCAACAACGAAGGCGCTGTGGTAGTGCAGACGCATGTCGGGGTCGTGGTCCTTGAGCTTGACCCAGGAGAGGTGGACGACGTCGATGAGCGAGAGGAACATCTGCTGCACGATGTTCAGGAGCGAGCGGTGGAGAAAGTAGTCGGCGAGGACGAAGACCTCGGCCATGGCCTCCAGCTTCATGAGGGGGATCTCGAGGTCGGCTCTGGAGAAGGGCTGCTCCTCGATGGGATCGAGGACCATGCGGAAGTGCTGGACGGGCACCACGCGCACACCGCGAAACCTTATTTCGAAGAACCAGGAATGCGTGAGGCTGAGATAAAGCTCCAGGGCCTCGGGATCGATGTCGCCGTCCTCGAACTTGACCTCCTGATCGTACGACTCCTTACAGAAGCCGGCGACGCAGCCGTCAAAGTAGTGGGATCCAGCGGTGAGGACGTCCTTGAAGACGATGAAGAGGATGTCCTCGCAGTAGAGGTGGACGAACTCATTGGAGTCGCTGATATTTTTTAAGTCAGTCTTGGCTCGAACCAGCTCTTATATTTCGCGGCGAAAAGCGGCGGGTGTAAACTTACATCTCGACGACGCGTGGTCTGCCCTCGCTGATGGCTCTCTCGTTGACGAGACGTGCCAAAGCCAGCGCGTCAGGGCGGAAGTCCCGAGTGGCCATCATCTCGTGAGGCATGATTCGAGCAAGTTTGGTTATTGGATTGGAAAGACGAGGTTTTGAATACTGAAGAGCGAGATGGGGACCGGGAGCGTTCGCGAATCGCGAAGAAGAAGGGAATCGAGCGAGAATTGGAAGCGAGGAGGAAGGGGAAGATGCAAAGCTCTGGTGACTGCCAGTAGGAGACCACCACAGTTCAGCGGGAGGTTTGGAGGATGGGAAGGGAGAGGAAGACGATGTTTTTTTGGAAAGGAAGAGAAGGGGATTTGGTGGGAGGAGGAAAAGGCTTCGCTTCGCTTCGCTGGTTCGAGGCAAGAAGCCCGTGGAAGCCCTATTTCTTTCCCTTTCTAGCAGGTGAAGTCCAAGCCGCTTTGGAGCCCTAAATGGCGGTTGGTGACTTTATTCACACGGGTGAGCCTGGAGTGCGGCTTGCTTGGGGAGAGAGACATTGTGGGACAGGGGATGAAGGCAGTTGGTTTTCCATCAAGGCGGACGGAGCCGTGGGCCGAAGGCGTCCCACCGTGGACCCACTTCTCGCCGTAGTGACCTCCGGCCTACTCCGGGCACTTGTCACAGTCTCCAAGACAGTAGGCAAAGAACAGTAAAAGAGATAAGAGTATGTGGAAGGGAAATAAAGAGAAGATATTTACCAAATAAGAAAACCTTGTCTCTTTTCTCTGCCATCTACCCCTTTTTTGTTTCATTGCAGCTGATTACTGATGGAGGAGAGAATCAAGGTTTAACAGCTGGCTGGATAGTCTTTGCCTTGGTCTACTATGTCAATGAGCGCATTGCAAAGGCGCCAATGATTCCTGCAAGTTCATTGAGGGGGGGGAATAAGACAAAAGAGAAAGCAAACTAGGTAATCGCCGGCTGCTACCTAGGGGTCTTGCTTCCCCCTGCCATCCCACCCTAAATCTACCTATGAAAGCTGCCACCTGCGTGCCAACAAAGCAAAGCGGGAATCTGCTTTCTGCACTGTGTCATGTACAGTGACACCAGTCTCCTACACAGTACAAGCATCCCCACCACTTCCCAGCAGCAAACAGGCCTGTGATGGTCTCATTACTTTGCATCTTACTCCCAGCAGCCACGGCCTTCCCAATGAGAGGGGAGGAAACCATCCAACTGTCGTCCCTTCGGGCCTTCCCATCGTCTCAATTCCTTCTATTAGTAGTTTGATATCTCCTGCCTTGCATCTTGAATAACTGGTCAGGCAAGAACAAGAAGTAGCCTCTAGGGCAGTTACCCCGCCATCCCTCACCAATATTTGCAATTAGTCTCCTGGTCCCCTTCCGAGCAGACGAATTTCCGCCATCACCACCAGGAACTTGCCCAGGGAAGGCCGCTGGGCGTATCTATACTGCTGCTTCCTCTCATCATCGTGTCTCCCTGAGCACCTACGGAGGTCAGTGGCGCAGGCGTTGGAGTCACGCTTGGGCTATCAGTTAATCACTGAGTCACTCGGATCTGTCCCCCAACATCTCTTCATCAGCAAGCCGTGTCTCGTACATCATCGCCTTTTTCAGTAAAGCACAGCATTCACAGACCATCCCTACTGCCTAGACAAGCATAGATCTCTGTGGCAATCATTTTCTCGAGTTTTGCTTGCGCCCACGCGACCTACGGATCAGGTTGCGAACTCAACAGCGACGCCGCGCAGCTTATGTAGGTCGGTGAACGAGATCCCCTTGAATCAGGCTGATAGTTCATACAGAAAACAACCAGTCGAATTTTCACTCCACCTTCACCCACGATGGGAGGCTCAGCCTTTGCCTCGGGCGAGCATGCTCTCAACACCCCGCGAATGCCGCCCAAGATCTATCATCATGTCAAGGCTAAGTGTTTGTCAGCTTTGCGGGAACTCTACATCTGCGTTGCCAGTCCCATCGAGGGGCCCGAAAAGGAAGACTTCGGCGACATTGACATCGTCGTTACTTGGGAGAAGGCTGCATTCCAGGGCAGATGCTGTGCGATAGCAACCCCAACAGCAGCGGCCGAGAACACCCACATCGACTCCGCCAAACGTGACTTTGACGACTGGGGCGACGAAGGAATCGATGACGAAGAAGGACAGGAGTGCTCACCGAGCCACTCGCTCATGTCCCGCCCCGACGCACGCGAGGCCATCCGAGCCGCCCTGGGAGCCGAGTACTTCATTTTTAACAAGGTCGGCGATCACTATGCCATTCCGTGGCCGTCCTGCGATGCCGACGACACCATAGATGAAGGTCTCAAGCGATACATCCAGGTCGACATCACCATCTGCGACTCGTTGCAGCAAATGCAATGGCTCTTGTTCAAGCACGCACACGGCGACCTTTGGAGCATCCTCGGGACCATCATCAAGCCCTATACTCTCACGGCCGACGGGCACGCCCTCTTCCTGCGAAACCCAGATATTGAAAAATTTGACAAGTACAAAAGCAGGGCCAGGATCCGCCTAACGAGAGATCCGGCAGAGATTCTCCTGTTCCTTGGCATGGACGTTGCGAGATACTCGGAACCTTTTGCATCCCGCCAAGAGATGTTCGAGTACGCCGCCAGTTGCCGCCTCTTCCGCATCTGGCCGGACGAAGGCGACGGAGAGTCGGGTCAGGTAGAGTCTGCGTCCTCTCCTTTATCTATGGAACCGGCCACGCCGTCGACAATACCAGACTACGCATGGTCGCCAACATCGATAGAGCCAGCGACGCCAGCGACGACAATGGAACCGGATACTCCAGCGGTGTCGGAGCTGAAGCCCGGAGACGGCCGAGGAGAACCGGCCAAAAAGAAGCTGAAGGCTAAGGACAAGAGGCGATTGAAGACTCGGCCGGCATTTCGCCAGTGGTACGAAGAGTTCGTGCCTCTCTGCCGAGCCGAAGGCCGCTGCTTTGGAGAAAAGACAACCTGGCTAAAGGTGACGGAGGAGGCTTTCGAACGCTTCGGCGTCATATCATGGTACAAGCGCGTCCACCTCGACGTCGTCCGTTGCCGAAGTGAGGACAGGGTCATGGTCGACGTCCTCAAGACGATCGACGACGTTGTGCCCGCCGACCCTACCAACCCTAAGAGATGTCAGTTCCGCGGCGGCTTGAAGAAGGCACTCAAGAAGATCATCTTTGAAGGGGACGAAAGCTTTGGCGTAGTACCCAAAAACGATCTCAGGGACGGACTGGGTCTGATGATTAAGGACGAGGTCGACAAGTTCGTGAGCAAGAGCTGGGAGGAGGTTGGCAGAGCCGCCATGGCGAAGCACCAGCAGCGTTACGAGGAGCATTGCCGTGACACGGGCAAGGGGAAGAGAGAGTAGGGAGGGTATAGCAGGCACTTTGGATAATACAGAGGAGGACAGCCTCCTTCGCGGTGTCCTACGGTCAAGACGTTTTATTTTTAGCACAGCCCGGCGATTCGAGGCTTAATACTATTGTTTATTGCCCCGGAAAATGTTCTGTTTCTGCGGCTCAAGTCCAGTTCCCTGGATGTTTCCATCCTCAATCGACATGAAGCCACATTGATTATGTGCAAGCTCCAAGCTATTACTCTTGTCTGAGTGTGTGATGCTTGAATGAGCCAAGGTTGACCTTGCCACATTGGTGATGATTAGTTGATGTCTCTCTAAAGCAGCCCTCAAAGAGAAAAGGCCGCCAGAAAGAAAGCCCATCCGTTCACTCAAGTGCCACAATCCCTTCTTGTTACTCTTTTCAGGTGAAGTTCAACCCTATCGTCCAGACGAAAGATTCACATAATCGTCCCCCCCTTCGTCTCAATCGCCTGCCCTTCGTCCACTATCTAATCCATGACTCAATAGATCAACCGGGGGTGAGATGCTATGGAAGACCAGACGACATAAGCACAGATAGGCGTTCCTTTTAGGTCTATTTACCCCCTCCCTCTGCAACAGCTTTGAGGTTGTTGTTTTCCTTTGCCTTGGAGCTTCCGTCCCTTTCTTAACGCCTCCGTCTGAACCCGGTTTTCAGACAAGAGTTGAGATACTCTCTCTCTGTTGTTCCGTCACTTGACTCATCCAACTCACACAAACGACGAATTCTCCGGCCTGCTCGCGAGGACTAGAAACTTCTCTTCAGCCATAGGTGAGCCCCCCCCCCCCCTCCTTCTGCCTCGAGGCTTTCTCGCCGTTTCCCTCGTCTTGCCATACTCGAAGTTGGAGTGGAAGCTAACTATAGACCATTGTATCAAAGAAAACGTCAGAAACAATGTCTCGCGGACCGGCCTACGACGCCAAGGTACGCAGATCCAGCCTGCTCCTCCCCCCCTCCCAACCCCTTATCCCCCTTTTTCGTTTATATACGGCGGACCAACGAGAGAAACAGGACAAGGGCAACGGCAACTCTTCCGATGAGGAAGAGGAGGAGCGAGGCCGCGCCCGCCTCCGCGCCGACGAGGCCCTGGCCTTTGCCCTCGCTCTCGCCGAGCAGCAGCAGCAACAACAGCAGCAGCAGCAGCAGCAAGAGCAACAGCGAGACCAAGACCAGCCTCGTCATCATCACCATCATCATCAGCTCCCCGTGACCCCGACCGTCCAATCCACCGCCCCCTTCGGCCATCTCGCCCTGGGCCCTGACCGCGGCCGAGCGCTCGCCGCCTCCGCCACGAACCGCTCCCGCTCCCGCAGCGCCGCGCCTTCCCTCCCGATCCCGATCCCGGGCGCCGCAGGAAGCCGCCGCGCCGTCTTCCGCGAAGCCGAGGCCGCCAGACGAGCCGCCGCCGAGGACGACAGCGGCACCGACAGCGGAGACGGATCCCCGACCGGCCGGCTCCCCTAGGAGGGCCCTCGCCGCTGGACCGTCTCCAACGTCTCGCGCGCCGGAGGGTACTCTCCCGCGGAGCTGAGCGCGCAGGCCACTCGCCTGCACCGTGGCATCGGCGTAGGACAGTCCTGGCTCGTAAGTGAACCCTCTCTCTCTCCCTCTCTCTCTCTCTCTCTCACCTTCCTCGATTCCTTTCTCTTTCTTCCCTCGACTCCAATCATTCGTTCCATCTCAAAAGTATCCATTCAGCTGGCTGACATCGTCGTCGTCGACGACGGCACAGGATCCCGCCGGCCGCCTCCGTCAACTGCCTGCGGGCACGCGTCTCCCGCCGCCGCCACCTCTCACCGAGGAGCAGCTCGAGAGAGCCCGGACCCTCGGGGCCCAGCCGCTGCCGCCGTACCCTCGCCGCTCGCCATCCCCGCGCTCCCGGCCCGTGTACGGCCCGATCACCTACGCAGAGTACATGCGGGGCGTGATCGAACGAGCCGAGGAGTATCACGCCTTCTAAATCGCTGGAAAGAAAGGGGGGGGGAAAGGTCTCTTCGTGAGAGGGCCTCCTGGATTTTATATACCGCGTTTCGGATCGTTCTTGGGACGTCAGCTTTGGGAACCATCTTGAAAGGGGCAAAGCGGTGGAGGTGCTGTAAAGAGGCCTCTACCCTAAATGGTCTGCATGTTATCGTGGGCAGGGAGGGAGAGCTACGGATGCTCTAAGCAGCAATTGGGGATTGGCTTTTCTTGATCATCAAGGAGTTTCCCCTTGTGGCTGTTTCTATCGTCTCTCAGGCATCCGTTCGGCAACATCCACGGGGTCCGACATCCTTGGCCGACGATATTCAAAAAGAGAACGATAATTGCGTGGTCTTGTTTACCTGCGAGTTGGCAAGGAACCACAGCATGCTCACAATGTCATCGGCGAGGCTATTGGCTGCTTTTCTATGGTCCGGAGGGAGACTTCAACACCGCGCGGAATGCCGCGAGGGACCTGCTACGAGTGCGACTGGGCAGAGTTCCGAGTTCTTCGGCTTCGTCTTTCGCGAATAGTCTCATAGCTGCTTTGAGAGCTCAGTCACGACCCACGTCGTTCGTTCATGAGCAGGGGTCTCGTCGTCAGTAATCAGGCCACCATCAATCAACCGACTGACCTAGTGTTTTGCAGCCCTTGACCATCGTATCAACCTCATTCCGGACTTTCATCTCGCAGGCATTTACTATGTGTTACTCGCCAAGCATGAAATCACACCCTCCGTTGAAAGTGTGCCCGCTGTCAGACCGCATTGCAACCAAGCCATTGAATTCCTTCCCACGCTGCAGCGCTGGGAATGGTCTGCGATGTTGCGAGCTTGCACCTGTCCAGACAGTTCGGCGATTGCCGCGTACCCGCTCGATATCAACAGCAGAGTCCATAACTTGTAAAGTCTCGGATCGCCCACTCCCAGATAGGAATGCCACTCCAAGCCCTCTCCAACGCTTCGGATTCTTCAACTCGATCACGAGACCCTCCGCTGGAATCCCGGCCCCGAGATGGCCGACCTCTAGTCGCATGCCTTGGTGCAACTGTGGCATGTGGTGTCTCAAACACGAGCGACCTAGGTAGTTGATCCATCAGCCCTAGGAAAGGGGACGGGTGGCCACCCATCACCAGAAGGTCGGGTCCAAGCACACAGAGTCCCTGCGCTTTCTCTCTCTCTCTCTACGACCAGAGATTACCTATGCAGGTCGGCAGAGAAAGAACATCAGTCCATCCATCCATCGTGAGCGACGACGGCGGATCCGCCAGGTATGGTATTGAGGCCAGCATGACAACCCTCAAGCCCTGAATCGTTTATCCACCACAGGCTGCTTGCCCGGCTAGCTCAATCGGTAGAGCGTGAGACTCTTAATCTCAAGGTTGTGAGTTCGACCCGTAAGCTCTCCTCTGGTGCGCCATTCATGTGATCGTTGCGACTAACAACGTCTAGCCACGTCGGGCTCAATTCCCGTCAGCGATTGACGCGTTCATGTTTTTTTGCTTTCTTGCTAATTACTTCTTTTTTTCTTTTCCCCCATGTCGTGGGACATGTACTTGTGCGGCCCACCAGAGCGTTAGGAAATGAGTTGGTGGGTGGTGGGTGGGTAGGTCGGAGGAGCTGTGCCATCTCTAAACCGGAGCCGAGACACGGCCGGTCCGGTCCGTATGGTGACTGACAGTGGTGATGCTCCGGTCAAAAAGCAATGACAAGTTCATCCTGCGCACATCCATTCCCGACACGATCCATCCGCAATGTAAGCGTCGGCCGATACGAGTATTCATCCATCCAACCTCGGCCAGGCCCGAGGCAGAAGCACTCAGAGCAGAGCAGAGAGGATGAAGCGCGCCCTAGGAGAAGAGGGACAGATTGCGCTCATCAAAACCCTCCGGGGCCGCCAGCGAGCCAAGGTGTAACAGGATACCCTTGCAGCCAAGCTAGGGGCGCGGTATATTGCTTTTCATGCCACTGATGGCCGAGATCAAAAGCGGTGAGACAGGTGAGATTCGACGGCCGGGGTGGTGGTGGGTGTGGCCAGGCTCTGATCATGGATGGGGGGTGCCTCTCTTCTTGGCAGCGCGACCACCACGAGAGAGGAGGAGAAAAAGCAAGCCCAAAGCCAGCCGCAACGGGGACTTTCTTTTCCTGATCCCTTTTACGGGTTTACCCCTTCTAGACGGTTGTTCTGTTCCCCCAGTAATAAGCGCCCCCCGCGGCGGCCGTTTCTTGCTGACATCGGGAGGCTGGAAGCCACCGCAGAAAGGGAAGAAGGAGACGGGCCAATTCCGAGCTTTGAAAAGCTAATTACGACATTCAAGAACCTTGCGTGTGTGGATTTAAACCGGTATGGCGTCTACTGTCAATTAAAATGCGCCATCAACGGACTCAAATGGAGAGGTTCGGGAGCGGCTCAAATGTTTCAGAGCAGCGGTCAGGATGCGGCCACCCAACCGAACGGTTTGCGAAGCAAGGTGCCGCCTGCGAGGTCTCAACTCTGGCCCATTCCTCTGCCGCCGGTTCGGGACCCTGGGGACCTCAAGGTAACGACGACGGGCTGCCGGAGCTGCAGCTTGTCGTCCCGCGGGTCGATTAGTTGTTTGCTAACCATCGAGCCGAGAAGCAAGTGCTAGTGAGAAGCAAACCGTTGATTGCTCATCCTGGGTTCCAAAATCAGCCTCCAATCGGGTTGTCGGCACATGTAGGAAGATGCACGACCGCCTTGGAGGAGGGTATACAGAGTACCGGCAGCGGGAGAGACCAAGACTCAAGGGCGATGATGTCTACAAGAAGGCAGAGATCAGAGATGAGGCGTCAGGTCGTTGTGAGAAGTTGCACGCGATTCTAGGGAAACGCCGAGACTCGGCCAGCCAGTGAGTGTTACTAATCGGCTGGTATAAAGTCGTACTCCATTCCCGCTCACGGGAACACATCTTTGTGCTGGGGACACGTCGCAATGGACTGTACGTACGGAGGACGCCTTAATTAGTAGACACTGTCAGTCCGGTTGAAGGTGTGCGTGCCGCGCATATGCAGTCTGCACGCACGTCCAGGATCCAGCGGGGGATCTTGGGGACATACCTGAGAACTTCGGGTCTTGCTTCGACTGGGGTTCTCCGTCACGGCATGTGTATTACGGATAATACTACGCAGTATGTCGAGCTTTTTGAGTGTGGTATTATCACTCGTCTGAGCATCAGGCGGTGCCGGCTTTCCCCATGATTCATCCTACCATCTCAACACACCGGTGTGCTTCGCCAGATCTCCCGCAATCACCATACTGCTCATTAGGTGACACATCGGTAGACAGCCTTGTGAATCAAGAACACAAACAGAACGAAAGAAGCAATTCGTTTCGTTCTCGCGGCGAGACCAATGGTATTTTCTGTATGCAAGCATCGATCGACCTTCTGATACCTCAGGATCTGTCGGCCTGAGCGATGTCCGACGAGGGCTTGAAAGCAGCCAACATAGTGGCTCGAAAGTGCGTGTGTACGTAGTAAGACGCAGTCATGGATGTCCGTGCCCATCGCGCATTCCGCGCTGACCCGGCGGCTGCCCGGGGTCGTCTCGTGCTTGAGAACATGGTGGACATCATCGCCCTAGGAATGCGCCCTGTGCAACGGATGGTGATGTCGGATGACCCCCCTTGGACATCCCGAGGCAGAATATGAAGTTGTTGATTTGGTCGTTAGGCCCCCCGCCGTCTCCCGTTTGTGCGAGATGACAACAAGCTTGCACCGCGGCACGCTCGCCACATTCTGTCACTTCATTGTGCCGGACTGTCAGCCAGTCTCGCTGCCGCTTCGTTCTTCGGTCGTTCGCTCGCTTGGGCTCACGTTCTTCAGGATTTCGCAGTAATGATTCCCTCTGTCCGAACGTACAGGACAGGACAGGGCAGGCAGGGCAGGGCAAGGTGTCCAGAGTTGGACAAACAAACCTACAGGGGCAATCGAGAGCTTGGTGTATCCGTACGGTGTATCCACCCCTTCCTGGCACTCCATTTTCATTCCAGGCCGGTGACAAGATCCGGAACCTTGATGGATATCTGAGTCAGGACGGAGACCTCAACAGTCGATCCAAATATTTCCCGTCATTGTCAAGTTTGTTGCACGCAAACTGACGTGTTCCTCCTCTCGGCCTTGCGCCTCCATACCGGCAAGCAAACTGTACCAGGTACCAGTTATTACCAGGGCAAACCGCGGCAGCGAAGCAACCAACCGGGACGAATAAGAACGGTTTCGGGGAGACGCATCTGCGACGGCAACACTGGCTTGAAAGCTCTGGAAGCCCCAACCGGAATCGCCAAATGCTACTACTACCTTCCAACTTGAGCATCTCATCTGCAAAGGTCACGGCAGGCTCATCTATGTTGGTAGTTGTTCCACAGCTTTTGGGTGGCACGATCATCGACCCCTCGGGACTTTTCTGGGTGGTTCTCTTCGTTGTCGCTGCCACGCCATATCTCCAACTCGCAAAAGCAACACCATTTTGAGCACTTGACCTATTGAGGGAATGATGATGTGGACTTTAGTCCGTAGCAGCTGACTTTGGATTGCGATTGTCCAACGGTTGATCTGTGATCTGTGATCTGTGCTCGAACGCGGGAGAGGGAGGAGTTGTCGGTCTCCAGAGAAAGGTGAGCTGGGGAACGGAACTGAGAGCGATCGATCGTCTTCTTCCTTCGTCCGGAGTCCCCGGGGCCGGCTGTCGCTAGGTTTTGTGGCCAGGCAAGGAAATGCGCAGAAACGCAGGGCGAGCGAGAGACGAGACGAGGGAGACGAACAGAGCTCTCGTAGATCGCAAAACCGGAGAGTTGAGACGCTTCCTCCCTGCCATCCTGGGTACATATTAACCGTATTATAACACATGAGAGAGAGAGAGAGAGAGAGAGAGACAGGCGCTCGATTTCGGCCAGGGCCGCATGCAGTGCAGCGTAGCGCAGCAGCACAACCAACGCAGGGCGAGCGGCAAGTAATTACTACATAAGGTCGACGACGTGATACGGTTGGGGTTGTCGCCATTTCCCATTTGCCATTTCCCGGCACTGCACTTCGCGACCGGTACCAGTGCATTTCGGGCTTGAATTTTCGACAGAGTCGCAGGGAGAAGGCGCGACGGCGACCGGTTCCCTTCCTGCCGCTTCCCCTCTTGTCTTATTACCTTTGCCCCGTTCCCTCTGTTCTTTCCTGCTTTCCACTCCTTCCCTATGCGCGTTACTATCGCACCCAGGAAAAGTACCCCGTACCTTCCGTCCCTGTTTCCTACCCCATTCGTTCGTTCCGCACCTTCCTCGTCATCGTCAGGATTGGGAAGGGGACTAAAAATGCAATGCCTACAGGTACCTACCTATCCGTACCTTACTCAAAATACCTAAAGGAACGGGAGAGAGAGGAAGAGAAATAAGGCAATCTGCCCTGAGGAAAGAGCTTACATATCTACACCCACACCCATTCTGCACCTCCATTCTTCTGAGACGTTCCTTACCCGTTCATCCTCACGTTCCTTCCGCTCAGACTTGGATTCTCTCTCCCCTTCCCCTTCCCCTTCCCCTTCCCCTTCCCTGTGCATTGCATTGACTCGACACGCGCATATTGCTTTGCATCGGTAGGTAGATACGGAAGGTAGATACGGAAGGTAGCTACGGAAGGTAGAGGAGCTTTGCCTGTCTGCCTCTCGTCCCGCCCTCTTTCCACCCACTCCTCTCAACCGAAGGCCCAGAATACCCAAGTACCTGGACGGCTCTTCCATTGATTAATTACTACTACATACCCAACTAATTGCCCACCTCTCTCCCTCGCCTCCCTCTCCTCTCCCCCTTGTTGCCTTGCTGTCTCTCCATTGGCACTCCGGATCGGTGCCCTGCCTTGACTACCTACTTTACTGGAAGCTCCTCCCTCTCATCTTTTCGTTGGATGTCAGTTTCTTTCATTTCTTCGCCGTGAGTTGCCTTTCTAGAGGCAGGTTCGGATTGAGAGAGAGAGAGAGAGAGAGTGTGTGTGTGTGTGTGTCACGTCGCCGTTGTCTCCTGGTACCTAGTCGCCGGTCCTGCATATATCGTCTTACATCGCCCGGACATCACGCATCCCAGCTGTCGCCCAATACAAACTTCAACCGCTGGCAGCAATCAACCATCAAAACTCGCCTCTCGCTTCCCGCTTCCCGCTTCTGCCCGCTCAGTTCCACGCCCGTTCGGCGTCTCTCCCCATCGGCATCCTTGCTACCCGCTCGCAAAACGTAGGGGAAACTTGGGGAAGGAAACGAAACAGACAACACCCCCAACATCCCCCGGCAGGCAGACCTTCCCGTCTTCCCCGGCGTGCGCCCATCCCTGCTTCGGCCTGAGAACATCGGACCCTCCCATCCAGCTCCCTCTTCCATCCCTGACCTGAACTGTCGCCATATCCTCTCTCTCGCCGTCATCCATCATCATCGAATCCCTTCCGGTTCTCACAGCCTCTTCGACTGTCATTTGCCTGACCTTTTGCCTCTCGTTCCTCAATCATTGGCAAACCCCTCAACTAGCAAATCCACACGTCCAATCGCCCCAGACACTCTCTGGCCTGTTCTGTTCTCTACATCCTCGCCGTCACCCGCCACGATGGCATCCCTCGAAGAGCTTGTAGATAGCCTTCACTACCTCTATCCGGCCCTGGCTTTCACCTACTTCGTCGTCGCTTCTGTCATCGCCGTTTGCACTCTGCAGACCCTCCGGGCTGCCAACAGCCCAGGAAAGGAGTTCATCCCTCGCTCGTGGATCCTCAACCTGTTCGTCGCCTTCGTCTTGACCTACGTCGCTCAGCTTGCCATCATTGCCATTGAATCCATCCTGCTGAAAGAATGGATTGGCCAGGAGCATCAAGTTATTGGCCTGCTCTCCTGCGTTCTCGTCTTCGGTACACAGCTTGCCTTTCTCTCTGACACATTACACCCGGTGTGGACACCGTATTGGGGGTCGTGGCTCATCTCCCTGACGTTCGAGCCCATGATCGCCGTTCCAGACCTGATTCTTCGACGATCCATCACATTTGATCATTGTCGTATCGGCCACCTCGTCTTCGCTGGTCTGCGCTACTACCTGCTTCTTACCATCTTCTCAGTCTATGTCGTTCAGCGTATTCGGGCCAGTCAGGAGGAGGCTTCGGATGAAGAGCGTCAATCTCTGCTCGGACAGGATGACCCAAAGTCACGCTTGAGCAGCTCTGGAAACGGCAGTCAGAGCTCTGGCTCAGGGTATGGGACCAACGACCCGCCCGAATCGTATTGGGCAGAGCGCCAGCGAAAAGCCCAAGAGGAGATGGAGAAGCGGCTCCAGGAAGAGGGCAACTGGCTTACGTATATCAAGGGTTTCACGGTAAGCTTTTGGCATTGGCCACCGCCCTTTATGACGACTGGTTCGTGAGCCACGACTGACTTTGCTCCAGATCCTATTTCCCTACATTTGGCCCGTCGGTCAAAAGTCTCTGCAACTGCGCCTAGCTCTCGTCGGCCTTTGTCTTCTTGCTGGCAATGCTCTCAACCTGCTGATTCCCCGCCAATTCGGTATCATTGTCGACGAGCTCAAGGATCGCGACTTCAGCGGGGCTTGGATTGGTGTAGCCATCTACGGCTTGCTAAGAATTGCTGCCTCCGACGCCGGTATCGAGTTCTTGCGCGAATGGCTCTACCTCCCGCTCGAAGTCTACGCTGACGGCGCCTTGAGCACGGCTGCGTACCGACACATTCTGAATCTGTCTGCCGACTTCCACGACTCCAAGAGTACGTCCGACATAAGCTTGGCCATGTACGGGGGGTCCAGCATTTCTGACCTCCTGGAGTCCATCTGCTTCCAGGCCTTGCCGATGTTGATTGACCTTGTTGTCGCCGTTGTGTACCTGTCAGTCATTCTGGGACCCTACGAAGGTCTCATCACCATTGCGACAAGTACTCTTTTCCTTTTTATCGCCACGAAAATGATCGCTGTCATGAAGGAGCGCCGTCGAGCCCACGTCAACGCCCAGTACGCTGAGCACTACGTACGCCAGACTGGGATTACCGGATGGCACACCGTCGCTTCCTTCAACCAGACAACATACGAGGATGTCCGCTACTCGAACGCCATCCACACCCGCATCAACTGGACCAAGCGTGTTCGTCTCGGATGGTTCACGGCACAAGCGTTCCAGTCATTCGTTCTCCTTTGCGGTCTCTTGGCCGGTGCTATCCTGGCCGTCTACAGGATCAAGAGCAGCAAGGCCACACCTGGTGACTTGACGATGCTCTTGATGTACTGGGCCCAGCTCACCTCACCGCTGCGCTTCATGGCTAGTCTTGGCAAAAAAATCGGAAGTGACCTCATTGACGCTGAACGGCTGTTGGACATCATGAAGAAGCAGCCTACCATTGTCAACAAGAAGGGGGCACGAGCTCTCAAGCTTGTCGGCGGCAATGTCGAGTTTAACGACGTTAGCTTCACCTACGACAACAAGAAGAAGATTATCAACGGAATCACTCTTTCCGTCCCTGGCGGCCAGACGGTGGCCTTTGTCGGCGCTACTGGTGCCGGAAAGTCCACCATGTTGAAGCTGCTCAACCGTTTCTACGACGCCAGCGAAGGATCCATTCTCATTGATGGCCAAGACGTCCGTGATGTGGACTTGCACAGCTTGCGCGACCGGATTGGCTTGGTACCGCAGAACCCGGTTCTTTTCGACGACACCATCATCAGCAACATCCGTTACGCAAGAATTACGGCCTCGGATGACGAAGTTTTTGAGGCCTGCAAAGCAGCTTGCATTCATGATAAGATCTTGACCTTCACAGATGGCTACAACACCCGGGTTGGCGAGCGCGGAATGTGAGTGGCTCTCGGTCCCCAACGAAGCTGGTTCATCCAACTGACCGGGCTTAGTAAACTTTCCGGCGGCGAACTCCAGCGTGTCGCAATTGCTCGCGCTATTCTCAAGCAGCCCGAAATCGTTCTTCTTGACGAGGCGACGAGCTCTGTAGACACTGACACTGAACAAAAGATCCAGCAGTCGTTCATGCAACTTTGCAAGGGACGGACGACTTTTATCGTTGCGTAAGTCTCAACTCCTTGCCCGCTGAGTCAAAAAAGTTTTTTTTTGGCACCGTGATTTTGGTGGGAGAACTGCGGACCCGCAGCTAATGGGAGTAGGCATCGACTGTCGACCATCATGAACGCCGATCGGATTGTCGTCATTGAAGACGGTGAGGTCGTCGAGCAGGGCAGCCATGCTGACCTCGTCAAGACCAACGGCAGATACGCCGACCTGTGGTCTAAGCAGACGTTCCTCAAGCCCAAAGACGACGACTCCGCCGACGGCAAGAAGTCGACTGCGACGAATGTTGACCCCAAGCCAAATGGCACCCCCAAGGGCAACGGCGCATCCTTCGCGCGGGCCGACCAAGATTCGCAGTCCGCATCGACCGAGACGGGCAAGGGTAATGAGGGTGTCCAGACTCCCGGTAACCACAAGAAAGAGGTAGAGTCGGCTGAAGATTCATCTTTGGCAGATTCTAACCACTGATTGTGTAGGGATCGCGACTTAACCCTGTTGCGCCCGAGTTCACGCCTAAGTCTCTAGCCCTCGCGAACGCTGCGATTCCGACTCCCAACCGTCACAACGGCCCAAAGTTGGTGACACCGATTGTCTCTTTCATCCACAAACCCGCCAAACAAGCTCTGAACTGGGCCAGTGCTACTTCATCATCGGACGACGAGGAGTTCCAGACCCCTGTCAAAGCATCTCCCACAAAAGCTGCTGAAATGGTTCCTCAGTCGACTCTTGGCTCAGGCGTTGTCTCCTGCGCGCAAAAAGCATCTTCGCCGGGCACGCTGTCTCCAGTTTTGGAGACCGGAGCCGCCAGAAAATCTTTTGAGGCGGCGGACTCGGACAACGATTCTGTTCACACCGTCATCAAGGTTGAGGTCCCTCGGTTCAGAACCCCCCATGCCACCGCACGGCGTTTCAACGCAAAAAGCGACTCGATTGGATTGCCGATGGATGGCTCCGAGAAAGGAAGCGATGATTCCGAAGAATCGACACCCGTAGCGATAGGAATGGAAGCAGAGCGCAAGCAGGAGCTTCGCCATGTTTCTGCCCCGGTTTTGAAAGTACAAGTTGTCGCTCGAGGAAAGGAGAATGCGGCCCCTCCTGCAACCATCGTTGCTTCAACGATGCCGACAAACGATGAGTCATCTGGGCCCACACCTCGCGTCTCGGCCGGACCTGCCTCAATTCCATCGGCCTCTCCACTCAAGGAGAACATGTCACCAAAGACTCTGGGCCCTTTGCCTGCGTCCGGATTGCAGCAATCCAACCAGCACAGGGGCAGGGGCAGATCTAACCGCGGCAAAAACCGTGGACGTGGCCGCCATGCCAATGCCAGGACAACAAACGTTCCAGCTGCTGCCAGCGCTAAGACTCCAGTCAACAATCATCGCGCCTAATTTTTCTTCTGTCTTTCCCTTTGTTTTCTTATCGTACCCCTTCAATCACTGCATCTTTTCTTTGTTCGGATCATGGTCCAGGTCCTCTGTATCATCACTGTGTGTACTAATACTATCTCACCCGGTGGCGCTCATGTAGCCACTCCGTGTGGTGTTATCTAGAGAGGGAGCCTGCGTAAGCTGGCGTAAAGAGGGCGAAGGGGTGGTGAAGCATCTCTTTCACGAAGAAATGGTCTGTTATACCAACAGGAAGCAAAACCCGAACAGCTCGGTTTTCATTACTCAGTGGGGTGGATCAAAAAAGAGACTGGCAAAGTCTCGCAGCTCTTAGACTAGACAGGATGTACGGATACGGGTGGCCGGTTACCTGATAGAAAGCTTGACCTTAGCCACAGAAAAAAGTTTGACAAATTGTTAATCGTTTGCATTTTTGTCGCGCTTTGCTTGACACTAACAAAAGATATTCTATTTAATGCATCGGCATCTCTCGTGTCTCGACGTAGGACGAGTCTCGTAATCCGCTGGTGAATATGTTGTCCACCGTGCCGTCAAGTATCATATGGCTTCGTGCTTATCAAATGCACATCTTCATCCTCCCTTCGTACTACGGAAAGCTCTTAAGCAGAGCCTCCACGGCCGGCGCCGGCACCTCCACCAGGGGCACCGCCAGGGGCGCCACCAGGAGCACCACCAGCACCACCCATCATGTTACGGGCCCTGTTAACCGACCGTCAGTCCTTGCGTTTCCCTTCATGACCGAGTGATGCTCGCGCGGAAGGAGGGGGGAAGAGGGACTTACATGTCGGCAATGTTGGGGTCGGACATGAGGGAGTTGAGGTCGGGCATTCCTCCTCCGCCGCCGAAACGGTCGGCCATCTCGCGCAGGCGGGGGTTGCTCATGAGGTTGCTCATCATGTCGGGGTTGCTCATGAGGTTCTGGGCCATGCTGGCGAACATGGGGTTGTTCATGATCTGGCTGAAGTCGGGCATGCCTCCAGCACCGCCGGCGCCGCCGCCACCACCGCCGAGCATGCTCGCCAGGCTGCTCAGGTCGGGCATGCCAGCTCCAGCGCCGCCGGCACCACCGCCCCCGACGCCGGGGGACTGGCGGGGCAGGTCGACCTCCTCGGCCTGCATCTCCTCGACGCGGCGCTTGGCCGTCTCGAAGCCCTTCTTCATGGCCTCGCTGCCGCCGGACCCCTCATACTCGATGCCCTTGCCGTAGGCCTCCATGGCGCCCTTGGCGTCGCCAAGGGCGAAGCGGGCGAGGCCGAGGCGCGACCAGGCTTTCGTGTAGGCCGGGTCAATGGTGACGGCGGCCTCGGCGTCGGCCTTAGCGGACTCGTGGTCTTTGGCGGCGGAGTGGGCGGCGGCGCGGTTTGAGAGGAAGACGGCGTTGCCCGGGTTCAGGGCGAGGGCCTGGGTGTAGAGGGCGATGGCGGAGGGGTAGTCCTTGGAGGCCATGGCGGCGTTGCCGCGCGACTTGAGGGCGTCGGCGTCCTTCTTCTCCTGCTCGGTGGGGACCTTGGAGGAGGCGGTCGCGGCGGCGTCGGCAGCGCCCGCGGCGGCGGCACCGGCCGAGGCACCGGCGGCGGCGGCGGGGGTGGACGCCTTCTTGAGCTTCTCGTAGACGGAGTAGATCTGGTGGAGGTTCTGGGAGCCGACCGAGTCGGCGAGGAGCTTCTTGTCGGTGGGGTCGACCTTGAAAGAGTCGGCGATGCACTGGATGGCGACGTCGATGGAGTCCTTGTCGTCGGCGGGGACGGTGCCGTCGTTGACCGAGGTGGAGAGGAATTCGCAGATGGCGACCGCGAGGCGCTGTTTGGTCGTAACTGTCGCCTGTTTTTGGGGGGGGAAGTGGTCAGTCAACCCATGTTCGAAGCCCATTGAGGTTTCCACCCTCCTCCACCCCCCGCTCTCTCTCTCTCTCACTCTCTCTCTGTCTCGCCGCCGTTGGGAGAGGGAAGGGCAGCAGGAAAGTGAAAACTTACCATTGTGAAAAGACCCTTTGTAGTTGTTTATAGACCGAGGGAAGGGGAGACGAAACAATGGAGGGAGGGTGGGGGGTCAGTTCGGGACGAGGGAGAGAACGGGTATCAAAAAAAACACGAAGTCGGTTTTGGGAGGGGGGGAAGCTGGAAGTAGTGCGAGATGAGAGAGAGAGAGACAAATGCGCGATGGACGTGTTGTTGGTTTTTTTGGGAGGGGGGGATTCTGGTCCTGAGCGCCCCGGAGTGACGACGATTGGGTTGGGTTGGCAGCGGCTGCTGCTGGCGCAGCTGCTGGCGCAGACGTCCCTTCTGTTTATCTGTTTGGCTGGAAGGTTCCAGTGGCCACCGTGAATGTGGGGGGGGACAACGGTTTGCGGCGTTGGAAGTTTACCCCGCCGATTCGAGAGGCGCATAGGCTTCGGTTTCATGCATTTATGCGGTCATGCATATACACGTTCACGACAAGCGATCGCTGGACCTTGTCCTCAGGAGGTTGCTGCACTTGATGAGGCGGGCTGATTATTGCGCTGATTCATAGACTGAAGCTACGTATGAAATTATCGCTCTAGGCTGTCTCTGTCCGCCATGCTAAGCATGTAGTCATACAGGAAAATAGTGAAAAGTAAAGAAAGCATCCCTTCCTAGCCGTATCCTGGCCGCCGCCAACGCCGATAAAATGCTTGTGTGTGTACTGTGCTGTGTGGTATGTGTTCCGCCAACTGTTTATATTTTCTTCTTTTCCTTCTCTTTCTTTTTTCAAGTCGAAGAAGACGACGCGCCACGGTTCCTTAGGCGGTCCACGTTCCGTACCCGGCGTAGGGGCTTGTTCTGGGCCATACGGTACTTTGTGTAGAGCCGGAAAACATCGCGCAGGACGATGTACATGCAGCCGCCGACGAGATTCCTGCCCCATTGGTCCTGCAGCAGGCCAGTCCGGACTTTGAACCGACCGAAGCCACCCACCGGCGTGGTCCAGTGCTGGGGCAGCACCAGTCGCAGAAGCTCGCCCATGCCGGCCGAAAGCATGGGCAGGAGCAGCGTGCTTGCCAGCGTGTTCGTGACATCCCGGAGACTAGCTTGGATACCTCGCTGACGAGGGGCTGCGGGCGCCGGTTGTGCGGGCTGCGCCGGTTGCTCGTTCAGGTGAGCCTGCTGCTCTGCGATGACATCCGCGACCTCCCTGGCGGCGTTCTCCCTCTCTGCCGCTTCATCTTCGAGCGGCTCCACGAGAATCTCGAGATGCGCGACGCCTTGCTCTTGACCCATCTCGATCTCCTCGACTTCGACTGCCATACCAACGTCGGGGATGTCCAGCATGTCGATGGCCGCATCGAGCAGACCGCCGACGATGCCGACGTTCCTGTCATCGTTGTTGGCACCGTCGTTGTTCCCGGCGGGCCGACGCTGACGGTTCTCTGCGGGTCTATTGTTCGCTGGCGGCGGTGGCGGTGCCGCCGGTTCGGGTAGGCCTGCCATTCTGCGCTCCCACATTTTCTCGTACGGAGTGACGAACTCCTGGTAGAGATTGTTGTACACGGCTCTGATGTAGGGGAAGCACGCCGCGGCGAGCTGGGGCGAGGGGGGCCAGGAGAAGAAGTGGTCGTCGCGCGCCATGTGAAAGACGCCATACTAGATCGGGTCAGTGGGGTTGCCAAGGAGGGACAGAAGGCCGGATGAGAGCTTACCAACGCAGCCGCGGGCATGAAGAAAACGTTACCCAAGACGGGGAACGACTGGCCCAAGATCAGGGCGGGCGCAACCGTGGGCAGGATGGCAACGTGGATCCAGTTGACCATGGGTATGCCGCGTGGGTTGTTGTCGTTGAAGAAGAATCGATAGGTGGCCTCGGGCCCAGCGAAGACGCGCACGGCGATGTTGCCGTACATGGCGAGGCTGACCCAGGTGCCGGCGCCGAGGCCACCGAGGATCAGCCCGGGCGACATCTTGCTAAAGGCCTTGTAGATCCTGTTGTTGAGCGCAAGGGCCGGGTCGTAGGGCTCGTCGACGTTGATGACGGCCTTGCAGACGGGACAGCGGATCTCCTTGCCCTCGCGCTCCAGCTCCGTCACCCACTGGATCATGCAGTCCTGGTGGCCCTCGAGGGTGCAGGGGCACGGGTCGACCCAGGCGGACTCGGAGGAGCCGGACTCGTTCTCGTCCATGAGACAGATGAAGCAGCGCTTCTCGTCATTTTGGAGGGCGGCGGGCGGAGGGGACCCGTCGGCCATGCTGGCGGTGAGGCTGGCGATAAGGCTGGCGGCGATGCTGGCGGGAGCGAGAATGTAGGAGGTGGCGATGGTGATGGTGATGGTGATGATGGCGGGTTCGACGTCGATGGTCCGGGCCGGGCGCCGCCTCGTGTGGCCGCGTTTGGGACAGATGGGAGGGGCGCAAGCAACGCGATGAGAAGAAAGCGAAACTAGCGCATGTTAATATACCGGGGGGGGGGGGGTTGGTAATTTGCAGCGTATCCTCTCGGAGTCTAGGAGGCGAGCAAGAAAGAAAAAAGAAGGCCAGCACACACAAAAAAGCGAGGTTGCGGCGGTAAGATCGTGGGGTTGGAGGTGTGGTGGTGTTTGCGGGCAGGGCAGCCTGATTGCTGATTGATGATTGATTGCTACTCTGCTCGTGGATCGACAAGCTTGGGCCACTTGTGACATCAACCGTCAACCGTCCAACGGCGAAAAAGAGCCGAGGCGCGGAGTGGAGCACCTCATGGCGCCTGTGGCTTAACAGTTTGCCCGGTATAGTGTAGCTGTGCCTCCATTGTGTGGCTGTGCACCTAGGTGACAAAATGCTAGATTGCCTTGCCCACGAAATTGTAGCTTTGTGTGTCTCCCTCCAGTCGTATTCAAATATTCATAATTCAATCTCGGCAATTGCAAGATTTTTGTGGAAAAAGAGTCACTCAATTCCTTTGATTTGTTTTGTCCGGAACACTGCTTCAAACTGTCGCTCTCACTTTGATCTGGGAAACGCAACTTCGGAACCTTCGAGGTCGCGCAACGCTTTCCGCGCACTGCAAATTTCTTCCATCGTCCCGTTTCCTTTGATGCCTTGTCAGGCTTGTCTGGCAACTGCATGGAATTCTCTGAAGCATCTGGCTGTAGGTAAAGGGTCCGTGTTTTACTGCGGACGGCTGTAATTATCTTGCCTTTGGTCGTTGTGGCTGTTGGTTGTAGCGGCAAGTTGTCGCGATAAGTTTTGGGTGTAACTCGAACGCTTGTGGCGTCATTGGTGGCCGGTCACCCGCATCCATGATCCATCCCACCGGTCAACGAGGACGAGGACGTCTCGCGAGCGCCGAAAAAAGACGGTCGCGGGAGACCGGGTTGAGATCGGCATGATGTTCATACATACATAACTGTATCTGCCAACCCTCCTTGAGACCGTCATGATTTGGAGCCAGCCTAGCGCGATGCAATCCTTCATTCCCCGTTTGCAGATCTGCCGCGCTGCCCGTCGGCTCCAGGCGGTATGGATAATGGGGGGTTGGGTGGGATGATGGGATGCTACACTACTACGTAGTAGGTACAGTCCCACACGGACTGTGGGCGTTCAGGATCCGACGATGCCCCTTGCAGATGTCATGTCGCTTGGCGGGCTTACTACGTGCACTACTAGTAACTACAAGTAGCCTGTAGGTAATGCGGTCGACAGCGCCAAGGCGGGCTGACCGCCGGCCAAATATATGTATAAAGTTCGACAAACAACTCGGTGATGGGGATTCGGATTCGATCGGAGCCCGCCGTGACATACCTCGTACATCGTACGCAAAGATAGAACCAAGTCCGGTGATGGCCCATACCTGTAACCTATTATTATGTGCACACAGTATTTATATCGTAGGATTTCCACTGACCTAAGCTTAAAGGCATGTTTCGTCCGAAGAGCACACACTCAACCTGGACAAGGAGAAGCAGACGGATTTCAGTCAACCGAGGTTTGAGACTAGAGTGTTGGTCATCCCCCCGTCTCACCATCCTAGCTCTTATCCAACGGGGGCCCCATGTCGGGCGGTCCCATTGGTGCCTCGTGGGCCTGGCAAGCCACCACACGCATGAACGGCCTCCCGGCACGGCACACCAGATGGTGGGCGCTGCCCGGGGAGACCAGGCGTGGGTTAGCCAGGAGCCTACTCATAGTACACGTGTAATAGGGGAGACGTATTATTTTGTAGTGCACAGCCATCCACCCCTAGCACACGCGTCACACCTTTATAGATCCCCCCCAACCAGCCCCAGCCAGTACAGTGAAGAGTGAGTGAGAGACCGGTGTTTGTGCCTTGGCGGTATCCTCAAACGTACGTCAGCCCTCCTTGGAGTCCATGCAATGGCTCTCCAGTCTCTCCAGTCGGTGGTTGGTTGGTTGGCTCCGGACGGCGTGATCATCGATCAGGGGGCGGTTCTCCTAAGTTTAGTCAAGCTCAAACACCAGGTATCCATGTATTCGCCGCCTTTCTGTAATATCCATCCTGTCTGACCGTCTCTCGTCGATTCTTCTCCTTCTTTAATGGAGGCGGACGACCCGCACCAAAACAAGGGGGCCGAGCCGGTTCCGTTGTTGCGGTCCCTTCACCTGGCATTTATCTCTTCAACTCACTCTCTTTTTTTTTCTTTTCCTCGGGGCCTCCTCTGTTCTCTTCTTACCCGTATACTATCTTTGAAGTAAAAAAAATAAAAAAGAGAACCAATTTTTGGGTGGTTTTCCTATTCGTAATATCACACACAATGGCTTTGTCTTTGGTTCGTCAAGCATCACTAGTTGCTCTTCTCGCAACCTCGACTTTCGCTCAAACTTTCACCGACTGCGACCCTACCAAAAGTAAGTTTTATTTAGAAAACGAGCCCACGTACAAACCCGATTGTATCCCCGGGCTTCGCCGTCTCGCCTGATCTCTCTCTGAAAGTGTGTTTTTACTGACATCCCATCTCGTAGAAACATGTCCCGCCAACCCCGGCTTGGCCAAGAGCAACTACGAGGTCGACTTCACCAAGGGCGCCGACCATGATGCCTGGTCCGTCGCGGCCGGCGACGTCTCCTACACCTCCGAGGGCGCCGAGTTCACCCTCCACAAGAAGGGCGACTCCCCGACCATCGAGACGTCGTGGTTCTTCTTCTTCGGCCGCGTCGAGGTCGTCATGAAGGCCGCCCCCGGCACCGGCATCGTCAGCAGCGTCGTCATCGAGTCCGACAACCTCGACGAGGTCGACTGGGAGTGGCTCGGCGGCAAGGACGCCGAGGTCCAGACCAACTACTTCGGCAAGGGCAACACCACGAGCTACGACCGCGGCGCGTTCCACCCCGTCGCCGCCACCCAGACCGAGTTCCACAACTACACCATCGACTGGACCACCGAGGCCATCACCTGGTACATCAACGGCGCCCTCGTCCGCACCCTCCACTACGCCGACGCCCTCGGCGGCAAGAACTTTCCCCAGACCCCGGCCCGCCTGCGCCTCGGCATCTGGGCCGGCGGCGACCCGGACAACACCGAGGGCACCATCGCCTGGGCCGGCGGCGAGACCGACTACACAAAGGCGCCCTTCACCATGACGGTCCAAAAGGTCGCCATCACCAACGCGAACCCTGCCGAGTCCTACACTTTTGGCGACAGGACGGGCGACTGGACGAGCATCAAGATCGAGGCCCCCGGCTCCGCCACCGACGAAGGCACCAACTCGGGCGAGAACGACACTTCCTCCCCCGCAGGTAACGACTCTTCCTCTTCCCCTTCTTCTTCCTCCTCCGCCGCCGCCGCCGAGACGCCCTCGGGCTCCCCCCCGGTGAGTAACTCGACCGCAACAGGATCCCCGCTCCGCCCGACGGTCTCTCCCAACGCCACCCTGTCCGGCTCGGCCGCTAGCGCGACCCCCACGGCCGCCGGCGCCGCCGGTGGTAAGTCGCCGAGCGGCTCGACTGTTGGCACAGGCCTCTTTGGGGTTGCTTTCGTCGCGATGGTTGGTCTGTTTTAAATGATATGAGTAAATCCTTTTGAGAGAGAAGTGTGTATGTAGTTTTTTTTTCTTTTTTCACAACTAGTTAAATAATTCGTGACGATCAGGGTCTCTTCTTCTCCCGCCCCTCAGTTACTTCGGTTGTGAATTTGTGTCGAATAAACCCTGGAACCCGGTCCGCTCATCCCATGGCCGGATTACTCCATCAGTTTCTCATGCCCCGAAAAAATATACCCGCAAGGAAAGTTTGAGACTAATAATAAGATGTCCTTCCGGCCCTGCGCATCTGTGCAAGTTTCCTATTATGGTATGCAGCAATTTTATAAAGTACCGCTACCCGGGGGTTTTAGTCATCATTCTGCTGCGCTAGAAACCCCCTCCTCACGGAGGGGGCGAAAAAATGGGGTTGCCACGCAGAAAATAGGGTTGCCACCTCTAATCACGAAAAGCGTTAGTTTTCCCTATTACCTATACAATACCCTATTTTTAAAAATAATAATATAAAACTACTACTATACTATATAGTATAAAGTATAGTACTAATAAATAGCTCTTAATCTAAGCTATTTATCTAAATTAAGATCTATTATTAATTACTAGTATATAGTCTTTATTTTCTACTCTAGAATAAGTCTTAATATAAATTATAATTTTTAAGTAGAACTCTTAGAATATAGTAATATTAACTATAAAAGTATCTTTATATAAGAAAGAAGATACTTAGATATATAGTTTATTAAGTTATAGCCTTTAAAAGTAGGTTTATATACAATACTTACTATAATAAAGATTGTACTATAGAAGTATCTAAAAACTAAACTATATATATATTTATTAAAAGAAAAAAAGTAATAATTTCTCTTTAAGAATATATTAGATAAAAACTTTATATAATTATACTACTATTCTACTTCTTTAATATAGTCTATATATCTACTATATATTAAAAACTAAAAGTAAGAACTAGAAATCCTATTAAAATAGATAGTTTTACTTAGAGAAAATAGCTTTTATATTAGACTTTATAAAGTTTAAAAGTATATATTAAAGACATAGTTATATATAGAGATATATTAGTAGAAATAATGTCTAATTCTAACTTAAATATAAGTAGAAATAAATATAATATAGAGAGTTATACTAGAAATATATCTTTATACTTTATTATTATCACTATCTCTCTATCTAGTAAGGCTAAGACAGACAGGGTAAGACAGTAAATGTTAACACTATAGCAGTTAACTTTAGCTATTAGGAGGTAATTAAGCTAAACGTAGGTATATATAAGTAGGTATATAGAATAATAATTCTATCTACTCTATAGAGGTATAAACTGTTACTATATAAGGTAAATAGGGATTATATAGATATTCTTATAATCCTTAGTGTTATTACCTAGAATAGTAATATCTACCCCCTAAAAGAAAAGCATTATTCTAATATACTAAGATATATAAAAAGAAAAAAGACTATACCCTATATCTACATAAAGGTCCTCTATATACTAGCTATAGTTCTTAGAGTAGGTTAAAGTTAATATACTAGTACTTAGTAGTAGGGTTATCCTAGCCTTCTTAGGGCGCTAGACGCTTATATATAGTAGAGGCTTTACCCTTAGTATTAGTTCCCTTAAGAGTAGTAACCTTAGCCTTAAGGGTAGTAAGCTCCTTATAGATAGGGTTAGTAGCTATAGTAATATTATAGATAACTAATTAACTACTAGTGATACGTAAAGGATGGAAATGAGTGGGTCGCTAATTCTGGCGATCCACTGGTGTGGCTTAGCTGCGGATGTGGCTAAGCGCGCACAGACATTTTAGCAGACCATAAAGGTTGCTACCTTAGCAGATCTATCTATAGAGAATGCAAGCAAGTTATATTACATAATCTAGCACCTAAGGTGTAAGCCTTTAGCCTAACAAATAGTAGCATAACTTAGTTACTAACTATTAACCTCTTAAACCTTTTAAAATAACTACCCTATAGAATTTATAGATTTATTATTCTTACTAAATTACTGTAACTAATAGTTTAGAGTAAGAAACAAATCTACCCTCCTTATTACTAATAGGCTGCTGCTAAAAGCATATAAGCAAGAAACCTCCCCCCTTTATTAAAATAACTATTTTCTTATTAAAAGAATAATTTCCCTATTATACCTATCCTGTTTCTATTACCTTTACCTGCAGAAATTGCTATTCTCCCTACTTTATATACTGTTTTCCCTCTTTTTTTATATTCCCCTTAACATAATTCTGCTTTACTACACTACCCTAACGACTAGCGCTTAGACTACCTACCCTAATAAATAACTATTTTAGTACCTAGCTATATATATTAATGTAGACCCCTTTAGAGGTATATAACATTTTTTATATTAACAAATTTATTATCTAAAACTAGAAACTTAACTATATTACTTTAATAGTAGAGGGTAATATCTAACTTATCTACTAACTTTTAGTATATATTAACGCTCCTTAGCCTACCTACAGAAGATACTCCTAAAACCTACTACTACTATACCCTATTAAGTAGGATAGAGATAACTAGTTATTTAAGGCTACTATAGAATCTATCCTTTAAGTATTATAGAAATATATAGAAATAGAAGTACTAAGATAAGTAGAGCTGTCTAAACTAGCCTAGAACATAGAACGTTAAATCTAGGAATGTTAACTTAAACTATAAGCCTAGGAAGAGCAGTGTTGCTAAGATAAGAACAACTAATGTTACTAGATCTAAGCAGTAAACGCTAGAAGAATAGCAGAATCCTTAATATCTTCTATAGCTCCTATAACTACACTAGTTACACTAGTTATACTAATAGAGATACCTATTCTAATAATGCTAAAAGGTAAGGATAAATAATAGATACCTCCCTATCCTAGGAAGACTAACTAAGAGACTAAGATAAACCTTATTTCTGCTATCCCCTTTTAAGTATACTCTATCTAATCCTGCCTTAACCTTATATTATTATTAATAAATCCTGCTAACACCTAAGACCCTACCTAATCCCTTTCCTAACCCTAAACATTATTATTAATAATTCTTAGTACTATAACAGACTCTACTAGATATAAGCACTAAGCTAACCTACTGCCTGTCTAGAATATTAACCCTATTATAATATTATAAGAATAATTTTAGGTCCTTTTAGAATGCCTTACTATCCTAGTAGTAAATACCTTACTAAGCCCTAGTATATATTAGCCTAACAGTTTTTACCTTTCTAACATTAGTTACTTTTACCCTAATGCAGATATTAATTCTATCTCCTTAGATAAGGGATAGACCTACTAGACTAATGTAGAAATATTTATCTTGTCTATTATAAATAATTATACTACTAAAGCTAGAATTAAATAGGTATCTCTTAATCTTAACTAACTCCTCTATAGAGAAGCTAGAACCTAGTTCTATTCTAGGCTCTCCTAATAAGAGCAAGACAAAGCTAAGATTAGCCTAGATAACTAGTATACCCTGCTCTAAATAAGGTTTAGTCTCTCTCTATCTAATACTTAAGCTAAACTAGCTACCCTCTAGTATACTACTATAGACATTATTACTAGTAAGAAATTCCTAGATTAGGTAATAGAGGTAGCTAGACTATACTATACTACTAGCAAGCAAACCTAGATAGACATTATAAACAAAATCTACCTCTAGCTAGACCCTACTATTAGACAGATTGTTAACACCCTAGAGACATAGGATATAACAAACTAGCTTAAATATATAGACTATAAGGTTATAGCTACTAAGGATAAGATAACTAGTAAAGCTAAAACCTTAATTAAGATTATACCTAGCTATTAATAGGCAGTCTACCTTACAGAATCTAATAACAAAGCCTACTATAGAGGCGCCCTAGAGAACCTATAGCGCCCTAGAAACTAAGAATAGAGTAATAACTATAATAGACACCCTTAGAACAATTTCAGAAACTATAGAGGCTTATATAACTAGGGAGAATATTAATACTACAGAAGCTTATATAATTAAGGAGGATATAGAGGAAACTGCCTATAGAGATACTTAGGTAAGGGAGGATACTGCAATAGCAATTACTGCAGCTAATAAGGAGGATACTAGAACTAATAAGGCTATACTAGACATAGGCAGTAATAGTACTAACAAGAGGTAACCCCTTATTAATAATAATACTAGAGATAGACCTAGCAAGATTAACACTCTAGAGAGATACCCTATTAGCTAATCTTTCTCTATAAAGACAACTTAGACTTTAAGGACTAATATATAAGACTTAAGGTAGATAGATATATCTTTTTAGATATAAATAAATTAGAAGGAGAAAATATTACTTATATTACTGTTAATAATAAGGAGGTAGAGAATAATATAACTAGCTACTACTCTATAGGCCCTAAAGTAACTCTAGATTAAAAACTAAAGGTAATAGGACTATATTAGCAGTAGAAGCTAGAAGTACTATAGGATCTAAAAATACCTCCCCTTATCCTACTAAAACTAAAAGTATATAAATATTATAAATGCTATTAAATCTTTCTATTTACTAATATCCTTATAAGATATATATTTACTAATTAGTGTATACTAGCAGTAGATCCTATTATTAATCCTAAACTAGACATAAATAAGGGAACTAATAATATAGATCTCCTAAAACTAATAGACAAACTAGAACTAGGAGTAGTATTCTATACCTCTAACATTAACCTAAGCACTAAGAGAAAGCTAAAATAGAAGCCTAGCTAAGTAATAGAATACAACCTAAACCTAGACACTAACCTAGGGTTCTACTACAACATATACTATTATATTAGTATATAGAGAGATATAAATAGTTATAATAAGGAAGTTTGCTTAGATATAGGTGTATTAGCTATTCTTATTAATAGACATTAGCTTATATTAAACCTAAGAGGAGTCTATCTCTATAAAATTAAACCTAGAAAGATGTCTAGCGTATCTAGTAGCATTAAAGTGTGTGAGGAAGCTACTTTAGATATATACATTCTAGGAGACATAGACAGAATAAATATTATAGGATACTTCTCTATTATAGCCCTAGTAATAGATAACCTTAAGCCTAAACTCCTGCTAGGTATAGAATTCCTATACAGCTATAGTATAGAGATTAGCTACCTAGTAAGAAGGGTCTATTTCTAAGAATACTATAATCTAACTATCCTAATTATATTTATAACTCTAACAAAAGAGGTATCCTAGAGAGTAGTAGTATAGAAAACTATAATAATACACCTAGGCAAAATAGTCTAAGTACTAGTCTGTTATATAGACCTCCTAGGATAACTAGATTATAGTAAGATTAACTATATCTTTAAAGCTAAGCACCTAATAGCAATTAATTATATCTACACTAATAAATCTAATAAGATTGTCTATTTTATTAACTTAGGTATAGAAGTTAAGTGAATCTAAAGAAACAAAAGGCTAGGAACTATTACTAACTATAAGGCAGACAGTAAATGTTACCTGTTATAAGAATAAGTAATAGTAGTAAAGGCTATAGCAGTTTCTATAGAAGACTTAGACCTATATACCTTTAAACTAGATAACATTATTATATTAGTCCTATAGGCTAAAGAGAAAAATATTAAGGATTTTACTATACTAACAAAAGCCCTAGAATTAATAGCCTAACTAACACTAAATCTATAGTAACCTAAAGGTATGCTAGAGATTAAGATAAAAAAAGGTATATATGTTTTTATAAGAGACCTAAAACAAGCTAAGAGACTAAAGTAACTCCTAGAGAGCTATAATATCTAGCGTGACTATAGTATTATACCTATACATAAAGACAAGAAAATAAGGATTAACTTAGTAGATAACTAGTAAAACTAGAAACTAGTAGTAAAACTATATAACCTTAGAATTAAGGATAGGGTACTGCTAGACAAGCAGTATAACAAAATATATGCCTAAGAGAAATTCTCCTAGATAATAAAGCTAACCCTATTTAGATACCTAACCTTTATTACCTAGAGGATAGTAGAAGGAAAAAGAAAAGGATATATAGTTATAGATCTCTACTAGCTAAACAAAATTACAGTTCCTAATATATACCTATATCTATTATAGGATAAAATCGTTAGCAGCCTCTATAGCAAAAAATAGTTCTTAATCTTTAATGCCTTAGCCTTCTTTTACTAACTGCTAATTCTTATAGAACATAAAGACTAAATAGTTATTATTAGTCCTAGAGGCCTAGAAATGTCTTATATAGTCCTAATAGGATTTTAAAACTTACTAGCATACGCTTAATGCTTTATAGACTGCAGGCTTAATAGATACAAATACTTTATATAAGTATATATAGATAACATTATTGTATTTAGTAATATATTTAAGGAATATAAGGAATATCTATATATAGTTATAGGAATCTTTTAGAAGGCTTAGCTAGCGATATCTGCTAGAAAGAGCTTCTATAGATATAACTTAGTTACCTTGCTTAGCTTTAAGGTTAATGCACTAAGACTATACACTACAGAAGACAGAATTAACATACTCTAAAAATTAAAATACCCTAATAAGCTCTTAGACCTAGAAACGTTTATTAGCAAAATAGAATTCTTATAATAATTTATCCCCTAGTACTACTAAAAGGCACTACTATTTAATAAGAGGAAAATATAGATGCTTAGAGAAGGGAAAACTAATAGAAAACTTAAACCTAGCCTTACTAAAAGGAATAGAACAGCTATTATAACCTTAATATTATACTAACTAACTAAAATTAAGAAGGAGGCCTTTAAGATCCTTATAGATTAAATCTATATAGAAATAGTAGTTTATTATTATAACTTAAATTAGCAAACCTTCCTAAACGTTAACGCTAGCAGGAAGGGTATAGAAGCCTTTATATTCTATCTTATAATAGACTAGGATAGAGAATAAATACTAGCTAATGCTATACAGCTAATTCTATTCTTAAGTTAAAACCTAACTGTAACTAAAAAGATATATAGATTAATAGAAATAGAGGTAGTATACATTATCTAGATATATAAGAAGATTTAAATAAAACTATAGTCTTGCTAATTACTAGTAGTAGTGCTTATAGACTATACTGTAATAAAAGGCATTATAGAATAAACCTCCCTTAAAACTACTAACACTAACAAAATAAATCCTAGGTTAATTAATATATCTATATACCTTAGCTAATTTAACCTATAGGTAGTATATATACCTAGATAAATTAACCTTATTCTAGATATACTGTTATAACTCCTAATGATTAATAATAATAGTAACTCTAAGGAACTTATAATAGGAAATACTAAAGTAAGAGGAAAACTAGCAGTAAAGAAAAGGTAGCTAAAACTAGAGTATAGCAAACTTAACAATATCTAGGACTATAATAAAATAGTATATATATTAGAGCTAACCTACTTAGAACTCTAAATCTTAGAAGAAATAATAAAAGCCTTTATAGATAGATACTAGAAGGAAAAAAGGTACTAAGATATTATAGAAGTAGTATAGAAATATAATAAAAAGGAAATACCTAATAGTAAGGCTAGCAGTATAGACTAATGCGTTACAATTATAGAAAACTGCTAACTAGGCCTACCCTTTATAGTGAAGAAGGGACTGCTATATTATATTAGGAAAGACAGAAGGAAACAGCTTATAGTACTAAACAGCAAAATTATAACTATAATAAAGATAGTATATAATAACTGTAACTACTTTAGCTAGCAGTAAGTAATATATATACTTAACAGATTCTACTTCTAGCAAAAATTAAAGTATATTAAAGACTATATTAGATAGTGCCCTAAATATCTTAAGAACTCTATAGACAGGATAAAACTGCTAGGAGAATTATAGCTAATCTATACCCTACTAAGACCCTTTACAGTTATAACTATAGACTTTATTATTACCCTACTACTAAAACTAGTAGAAAACTTATTCTAGTAATTAGATATAAAGCTAGTTAAGGAATTTAATACTATAATAGTTATAACCTATAAGAGCAGTAAGAAGGTTATCCTAATCCTAGGGCATACTATATACATAGTAGCAGACTAGGTAATACTGTTACTATAAGGACTATAACTCTATAACTAGGGATTACTAATTTAAATAATATTAGACTATAACCTAAAATTCCTATCTAAAGTCTAGCAAACCCTTTAGAACCTGCTAGGAGTCAAACTTATAATGTTAATAGCATACTACCTATAAATAGATAGAGCTATAGAATAGAGGAATTAGGAAGTTAAAATTACTATATAATACTATATATCTATATTAGACATCCTATAGCTAAATATAGTCCTAGCACTGCAGCATTAATTTAACTAAGTATATATAGGAACACTAGATAGGTTACTAAATAAACATACCCTTAGTTTCTAACCCCTTGCAGTAGCAGATACACTAAACCTAGATATAAAACTAATAACACTAGAAATACTAAGGCTTATATAAGAGATATATAGTTAAGAAGCTAAGACACTAGTAATTCTAGGAGCAGTAGCTATAAAAATTAGATATAATAAAAGTAAGACCCTAACTATATTTAAGCTAGGAGACTAAGTCTACCTAAGGCTTTATAAAGGTTATAACCTACTAGGAAAACTACACTAAAAATAGTTATAGTAGAGAGCTAGGCCCTTTAAAGTTCTTAATAAAGTAGGATAACTAGTATATAGACTTAATTTCCTAGCAAACTAGAAGATTTACCTAGTAGTGTCTGTAGTGTAACTAAAAGCTACACTAAAGGGATAAGACCTATACTATAGATAAGCCCTAAAACTAGGCCCTATCTATGTTAAGGGAGATAACAATAAATAGAAGTTATATAAGATTAATAAGTTAATAAAGAGATATACTATCTAGTACGCTAGAAAGCTATTAATTAAGTACCTAGTTAGATAGAAAGGATATAGCGCTAAAGATAATATATAGTATAGACAGGATATCCTCCTATAAAACGTAAGCAATCTAGTATATAAATTTAATAAGTAAAAACTAATAAAACTAGTAGAAATAATAAGCCTAAAGATAACATAGTAAAATACTACTACTAACAAACTAGCACTAGAGATAAACTTAGAAGCCTTACTTAGAATAGCCCTACTTATAGAAGCCTTACATACTAACTTCTGTATTATGCTGCTACAGCAGAAAGCAGACATAAATAAATACTATAACTATATATAAATAAATAAAGGAAAATCACGTTAGCCCTAGTATTAATAATAATAATTAAAAGGAAGGAACAAGCAAGACACTAACCTATAAAACTAGCTCCTTCTAGTATAAGCCTTCTAAAAACCTATTAATAATACAAATTTTTTTAATCTATATATTTTTATTATTATAACTTATTAACTCCTTATTCTTACTATTTCTATTCTTACTAACCTCCTATCTTACTATCTTACTAAAACCCTATTCCTATTAGATCTTAGCTTACTCCCTTACCCTATTAGCTAACACTAGACCTTACTCTACTCTATTACTACCTAACTACCCTATATATAATTCTAATTATAGGTAGAAACCTTAGAATATTTAAAATAGTGCTATAGTAGAACCTGCTGTTAAGTATAAGCAATTTAAGATTAAATATAAACACTAGCTCTATATCTATAAGTACACTATTACTACTAGACTTATTATTAATAGATCTATAGAAGGCATCCTAAAGGAGAAACTTATAGCACTTACTAGCAATATAGGCTAAAAGCTTAAACATTATACTACAAAAAACTAAAGCATATCTATAATTTATAATAATATCTACTAAAACCCTATTAAGAGTAACTTAGTAGAATTATCCTCTGTTATTACTATTAGAGTATATATAGAATTTAATATAGTAAGGAAAGTAGCCCTAGCCCTTATTAAGAAGTTCTAAAATAAGAAACTGCTAGGCTGCAGTAACATTAATATATACATATACATTAAAATCTATTCCCTTAACAATATACTATACAGACTAGCCCTAAAGTTTAAGGAGGCGTATATAAAGAAACTACACTACTAGGGTAAAGAAGTTAAACTTATCTCTAGAGTTACTAACATTAAAGAGTATAAGTAGGAACTAGTTCCCCCTATTACTAGAGGAGAAGCACTAATAACCCTTAATTAATAGTAACTGCAAGAAAATAAGTTAAGGGAGGAATAAAACTAATAGTAGGAATAACTCCTCTTAGCACTCCTATAAGGCAAAATCTATAAGTTATCTATACTAAGATAACTTAATAACAGTAGAGGTCTACCTATTTTTAAAGAAAAGGATATTATTAATATTAGCTATTATATCTATAGTAATAACTACTATAAAGAGGATAAGCAAACTTACTACTTTAATAATATCTAAAAGCTCTAGGAACACTAGTATGCAGCTAAACATAGTAATAAAGACTACCTATACTATAAAATAGGCTAATATAGAGCTATCTTAAGATAGAGATAGATTATAGCTAAACCTACACTAAGCAAGATACCTCCTAGACTAATAAAATACCCTGTATATAATATTAAGACAGAAACCTTTAATGCTATTATCTAGCATTAGCAGAAGAACTACAAACAATAAGAAAGACTTATTAAGGAATTTATTAATAGTGAAAACTAGACCCTCTTCTAAGTCTAGCATAAAACATATAAGGAAACTAAATATAGATACTATTACTAATTAGGAGACTAGGAGGAAGAGTATAGCTATAAGAACGTTATCCTAGGAAGCAGAATCTACTAGATAAAGCTTACTGCTAATAAACATAAAGACTAGTATCTAGCCTAACTTATAAGAGGCATAAAACAATTAGTATTACTAGACTCTAAAGATAATAATAGGGAAGATAAAACTAATAACCTAAGTTCCCTAAAATAGCAAAAAGCAGACTTTAACTTCTCTATAATTAGCATTAAAAACTAGGGTAATAAGGCATATAATAATTATTAAGCTATAATAGTAGATCCCTAAAGCATAATTAACCTCTACTGCTACTAGATTAAGAAGCATAGTAAAGCCTAAATCTAGCCTTAACTAGTACTAGATATAGACGCCTACCTATAATTCCTTACTAAAGTAGAAGTAGTCTGTAAATTCTGTATAGAAGAGGACCTACTATATATAAATAAGAAGTCCCTTACTATACACTAAAAAAGACAATATACTATTAAACTTAACTATTAAGTAGGAATTTACCCCTGCTGTATGCTAGAGTGCAGTATTATTATAAGCAATATATTATCCTATATAAACAAGAGCTACGCTAAAACCTATTTCTACTGTGTATACTGCTAGCAGAAATTAAGTAACAATAAATTCTACCTTATTAACTAGAAGAAAGCATACCTTACCTCCTATTTAGATAATTTCCCTAGAGATAGATAATAATCCTTTAACCTAATAGTCTGCTAAGAACTACTGCTTATTTACTAGCAGCTAGAGCTATACAAAACAGCAGTAACTATACCTTAACACTTTAAAGATATACTTACTAAGGCCTAGGATACCCTCTAAAATAACACTAAGGTAGATAAGATTAGGAAGATTAATAACACTATAAGAATAGCTCTAGGAAGACAGACAGCTATTAAGGAAGACTAAACCTTTATTATAGAAGAAGAGGTATAACTCTAAGTAGATATTAAAGGAATTATAATAACTAGACATAATAAGGCAGCTAGATTACACTAGATAATAATAATAATTGTAGATATCTATAAGTTAGTAGATACTAGTAAGGGATAACTAGGAAACTATAGCTATATTATCTAATAAAACGCTACTATTAAAGATTAGATTATATATTACAGAATATACTATAAATTCACCCTTATAAAATATAATTATAATAACTTCTTCTAATCTAATAGAATAGCTATCTACCTAGACTAAGGCTATAATAGGCAAAACAAGAGACTAATAATAGTAGATTATAAATTAAGACTTAGTGGAATCCTATATAAGGATATTAATATGTTATATAACTGTTAGATACTGCAGAAACTAATAAAGCAGTATAACTATATCTATAGCTACTACCTATAAGCTAAGTAGAAATACCCTATATGTAATATCTTACTCTATGCAGTATAATATAGGGAATATATTATAGACTACTAATCCCTTAATATAGAAGTAGTAGATATTGTTAGCACCTAACTTATGCTAGTTTAGTATTGCAATAAATATAGTAACACTTATAACCTCTTTAGTAAAGACAGATAGGAGTATGTATACTAAAAGTAGATAAAGCAGATCTGCTATATTGTAAAGCAATCTAAGGACTGCATTAACTATAATATAGTAAAAGGTTATCTAAAGCTAATTATTTACTGCAGTTTCCTCTTTGCTATAGAGAACTTTGCAATAAAGCATAAGATATCCTACTACATTGTAGAGCAATTTATAATACTATAATACTAAGGATAACAGACAGAAATGCAATAACCTAGCAATAATAGTCACTAAGGCCTTAGCTAGAGTATAGGAATAATATTGCTAAAACAGGTAATTACAGAAACAGGCAATTAGGATAGATTAAGGACAATTAAGATTTTTTTAGGGGGGGGGCTAATAATACATAAAGGATAGAAATAAGTGGGTTGCTAATTCTAGCGATCTACTGGTGTAGCTTAGCTGCAGATGTGGCTAAGCGCGCACAGACATTTTAGCAGACTATAAAGGTTGCTACCTTAGCAGATCTATCTATAGAGAATGCAAGCAAGTTATATCACACAATCTAGCACCTAAGGTGCAGGCCTTCAGCCTAACAACTAGTTAAGAGGTTAAGGTAAGTAATATTATCCTTAAAATAGGTAACCTTTACCCCTATAATATTAAAGTAGTTAATATAGTTATTAAGGGGAGAGATAATATTATTCTTAATAAAAGCTATAGTTTTCTTAACTTAGGTGTTAGTACTACTAATATATTTAGTAATATCATTAATATACTTATTAAGGTAGTAGATATAGTGTATAGTAATCTTACTAAGCTCCTTAGTAGAGATAGTATTACTATATATAGTAGTATTAAAAGCCTTAACTATATTAAAGATATAAGTATATAGGATAGATATAAGGTTAATTTAACTAATAGTAATAAGGGTGTTAGTAATAATACTACTAAAGTAGCTAGAGGGGTATATAAAAAAGGTAGTAAGGATAACTAGATAGGAGGGAAGTTCCTCCTCCTAGAGGCTATTATTATTATAAAGGTAAAAAGCCTTCTAGTATTAAGCTTCTACTTAGTAAATAGTAAGGTTAGTAGATAGCTAGTTTTTATAAGACTTAGAGCTATAGATATCTTTCTCTAAAAAGGTAATAATCTATACTAAAGTCTTAGGCTTATAGCTAGCACTAAAGTTCTTATTAGTAAGGTACTTAGCGTTAGTAAGAGTATTTATAACTACCTTCTTCTTACCTTTATAACCTTTACTAGTATAAAGATAACTTTTAGCTTTAGTAATAGTATAGTAGATAGTAGAGGATAAGTTACTAGTACTATTAGAAGTAATATAGTTATTAAGGCTAGAGGTATTACTACTCTTAGTATTATTAAAGTTACTATTAGTAACCTAAGTAGCTAGGAGGCTAGTAATATCTTAGCTAGTAAGAAGGGTAGCTATCTCTATATTAGGATTAGGGAGGCTTATCTTAGTATTAGTAGACTTACTAATATTAGGAGTATTATTAGTAGCTAACTATTTATAACTATAGACTAGAAAGTTAAGGTCTTAGGTACCTTAATTATTAGCTAGTATAAAAGATATTCTAATAAAAACGCTAGAGGAGAAAGAAAATAAAAAAACAGTAAAAGAGGTTAGGAAAAGAGGGAAGGAGAGTATAAGGATTCTACTGTTAGAGAAGGAAAGTAATAATTAAAGGAGTTAAGTATTATTAATTTAAGTATAGTAAAAGAAAGAGAAAAGTAAAATAGATAAATAAAAATATTAGTAGGTAGCCTAGGAAATATTATATATTTAAGAGAAAGGCTAAAGCCTTTAGCCCTTATATAAGTAAATATAATAGTAAGAAGGAGGGTAAGGCTGTTTTAGGTAATAAAAGTAGTAAAGGTATACCTATAGTTGTTATAAAGTAAAATAAATAAATAGGTAAGGATAGTTATAAAAGAAAATTAGTAAATATATAGACACTATATAGCTAAGAAACCTCCCTTTAAGATAGGGAAGAAAAATAATAAAAGTAAAGTTACTTACCCTATATATCCTATAATTATTAAGTTCTAGGCTTCTACTAATAGATTATAGTCTATTTAATAGAGTACTCCTTCTTATAGCTATAGATAAGTTTACTAGCATAAGTAAGAAGTAACTTTTATAGCTCTTAAGTATTATCCTTAGTAGTAAAACCCTTCTATTATACTAAAAACTCTATAAATAGTCTCTTATAGTAGAAACTAGTATAGTACTTTATAATATAGTTAATCTCCTACTTATCTATACTATTAACCTTAATAGGTAATAGTATAAGGCTTATATAGTTAAAAAGGTCTAGACCTTAAGCTAGCTTCTAGAGCTATATAATAGAGATAATAGGATAAACCCTCTAGTGTTTAGGGAGGTTAAGCTTATAAGCTAACAGACTAATAACCTTTATAATCTTAAAGAGACCTATTTAGCGTACTAACTACTTACGCTTAGGTTATCCTAGTAGGTAGTAACCTTTACTTAGGTAAACCTATACCTTATTACTAACTTTAAAATTAATATCTAAGTACTTTATATTATATTATACTTTGTATAGAGTACTAGTAATATCTAAATAATAGAGGGCCTCCTACTAATAGGTCTAGTAGAGAATGTTAAAAGCCTCTTAAGGAGCCTTTACTATTATAATAAGGTTAAGACCTATCTAAGGCTTAAATCCTAGTAGGACTTTATTTAGGGACCTACTAATAGTAACTAATAGTCTATTATTAAGTTAAAACTATAGTAAGAGTAGTATATTAGTCTATAGGATAATAGGTAAAGTTAATGTATAGTATTAGATAGTAATCTTAACTATTTAGTTTATTCTCTTACTTTACTTATTAGTTTAGGCGTAGTATATAGTAGAGAGGAGTAGCTTTACCTAAAGGATAGTAAAGATTACTTACTAGATAGTAGAAATAAACTTAAGATCTCTATTACTAATAATAACCTCTAGAAGGCTCTAATTAGTAAGAAATAGAGCCTAAAGAAAGACTATTACCTAGTCCCTTACTATATACATTATATACCTAGGGATTAGTAACTTCTTCTTTAATAACCTATAGGTAACAGTAGCTAAGCAGTCTATTATAGTATATCCTTTTAGAGCCTAACTTATACCTTTAGAGGAGACTTCTAGTATATTAGTAATAAAGTTAATAGTTACTATATAATAGGGAAGGCTTATAACTAAGATAGGTTAGAGAGCGCTTAAGGGCTTATCCCTTAAGGTCTACCCTTCCTTATAGATAGGGTAGTACTATATATACTTCTATATAGAAGCTATATAATAGTAAAATTAGAAGCCTTAAAGCTCTATAAGTATCTAATTAACCCTAAAATAGTTATTATTACTATAAGTAAGTTAAAAGATCTCCTAGAGGTAGACATAGGGTATATAGAGTTTCTATTCCCTAAAAATATTAATACTATAAAGTAGACTATCCTTACTATACTCCTATAGAGAGACTTACTAATAAGTAGTATATTATCCTTTATAGTTAGCCTATACTTACTCTAAGTTAGCTTAAAAAGGGGAGTTAAAAGCATAACTATTAGCAGCCTATTTATCTACCTATTTATAAATATAACTATACTTCTTATCTAATTTATAACCTTTTACTAGTCTTTAGTAAAAGTTATTAGAAATCTAGAGTTTTATTAAAGCCTAATTAATCTAATACTAAGGCTTATCTCCCTTAAACTATACCTTAGGGATATAATAGGAAACTATATTAATATTATTAAAATTATTAAGCCCTAACCTATTATTAAGGTCTATAAGTAGGTCTTTATCCTCTAATAGATCTACTTACCCTACTTTCTTTAGTATAGGTAGGTAGGAAAGAGTATTAGGGATTATATTAAGTTTCCCTAGAATATAGGTAACCTTAAAGTTAAATTATAAGAGGTAGTTAGTAGTATTAGCTAGTTAGATATTAGCCTTATTAAGGTCTATAGTCTAGAGAGAGGTATACTTAATAATTAATAATATAGCTATATAGTTAGTAAGAACCTATACTAGTAAGTAGCTAGACTACACTAATTTCTAGAGTTTCCTAATAGCCTAAACTACTATAGTAACCTTAGCCTCTATAGTAAATATCCTCTACTTTACTAAAGATACTACCTTAAAGAGAAATATAATAGGGTAGAAATAGCTTATAAGGATATCCTTCCTAAGAACTCTAATACTATCCTAGGGCTTATTAAGCTAAAAAACTATAACCCCTCTCCTACCTTTATAAGTATCTATTTTAATAAAGAGGTACTTATAAGGGTTATAGTAATACCTTACTATATATTAGGTAAGGTACTTCTATAAGGTATTCTAAGCCTTAAGCTTCTCTATAGTAGGTTTAAATATTATCTTTAAGAATCTCTAAGTATATACTACTTTTATAGTTATTAATATAACTAACTCTTTTAATTATAGCTAGTTTAATAAGGCTATCTTTTTTTACTATAGGGGTTCTAAAATTATATAAAACTAAGGAATATCCTACTATAGGTAGCTAGCTATACTAAGGTATACCTTAAGACTATATAGGTTAGTAGGGAAAGTAAGATTCTTAATAGCTATAGTATAGTTATTAGTAGTATAGACTCCTATAGTATTAATAATCTAACCTAATAGTCTAACTAATAGAAAGCTAGTAAAGGACTTAGAGGTAGAAATATAAAGGTAGTTCTTATTAAGGATCTCTATAATAATAGTAATATATTTAAGGTAATCCTTATTATTATTACTAAAAATAATATTATTATTAATATATACTTAGATAAAGTACTAATGGTTTTAGAAGATATTATCTATAAACCTTTAAGCATATAGGGGGGAGTTTTAAAATCCTATTAGTATAATATTAGAGATCTTAATGCTATAGGGACTAATTATAGCTATCCTATAATAGTATAGAGGGTAAACTAGTAGCTAATAGAAGAAACTAATTATATCTAGAAGGGTTATTCTTTTCTTCCTTATAAAGGAGTTATAAATATTGTTAAAATTAAGGTATGCGTATAGAGGGCGCTACGCCTAAAGGGCGCTGCAGAGATCGGTTATATTCAGTCTAGTGCAGCCTAGCTGCTTAGGTAAATATAGGAGTAATTGTTATAGGCTTAGACCTAGGTAACAGGCTTTTCTAGTAGTCTTAGGTACCTAAGAAAGGGGTTCTAAAAGGCTTACTAAGCAGCCTAGCTGCGCTATAATAGTTATATATATAATATACTAAATATATATATAATTAATATATAGCCTTAATCCTTATTACTTTTAATAATTAAGAGTCTTATATGCCTAGAAATTAACTATAATAAGCTTAGTAAAGTAATTCCTATAAGCTTAATTTAAGTAAGATATCTAATAATATAAAAATTACCTTAAAAACCTCCTCTAATTAGACTGTTTATTTTAAGTAGCTAAAAGCTAAATCCTAGATATATAACCTCTAGAAAGTAATTAACCTATTAAAGGGTAACTCTTATATACCCTATAAGACTATTAAAAACCTTATTACATACCCTATACACCCTAAGCCCTATAACTATCTAAGGTACTAAGTTATATACTTAGGATTAGCCTTACTAAGCACCTAAGGCACTTAAGGGGTGTAAGGAGCTTAACTTATAACCCCTCCTCTACTAACAGCAAACTAAGGTAACCTACTTTTAAGCACTACACCTAAGGACTTATATACTTAAAGCTTTTATAAGCTCTCTTAAAGTAACCTCCTCCTATATAAGGAGTATAAGGCTAAATATAATAATAAATTAAAAGAGTATAAGATATATATATAAAAGTATATACTGCTATAGGACTAGTTTAGAGATACTGTTAGTAAAGAGCTCTTGGAGTACTATTATAACCCTAATAACTACCTTAATAAATAGGTAAAGAAGCTTAAGAACTATGTTTTAGAGCACCCTAAAGAGAAGTATAATAAGGCATAAATAAAAGATAAAAAGACCCTCTAGGAAGGCTTTAATAACTACCTTTTAAATATAAAGGAGCTTAAGAAATAGCTTCTTAAGTAGGAAGAGGCCTTTTACTATATAAAGTCTAATAATATCCTATATATATAATACCTATAATACTAGCTTAGGAATATTATTAAGCTGCTTTTAAGTAGCTACCTATCCTAATAGGTATATACTTTTTATTAATAAGCTAAAAAGGATACTAAGAAAGGGGATCTTATAATCTCTATAATAATAAGTAAGATTTAAGGTACTATAGATAACTTAGGTAAAGTACCTATTAAGCAATAAGTAGGGTATAGAGCCTTTAGCCTAACTAATATAGGAAATAATAAAGATAATAATAACTATACTTAGAGCGCAGCCTGCAGCTAAGGCTGTAGGTATAGAGGCTGCTAGAAGACATAATTATATAAGCTAAGTATAACCTATAAGTAGTTAACCTTATTATTAACTAGGGTAATAGTTACCTTATATAAGTAAAGTATACTTCCTAAACGTAAGAGGTCTAGTATAAGTGCAGTAGAGGTACTATCTCTAAAGCGCTCTAGCTATTAGTTATACTAAGGCTAAGGCTACTATATAGCTAGCTACTAGTATACCCTACCTTATAGGCTTCTAGAAGGGTACTACCTTAATACTACACTTAGGAAGATAATTAATATACGCTTTAAAGGTAAACCTAAGCTTATAGAATAACTGTAGTAAGTATAGGCTAATAAAACTAAGAATAACTAACTATATAGTAGATACTAAGGGTAAACTAAACTAGCGTCTTTTTACACTACTAAAAGTAGGTATTACCTAGTAGGATTAGTAATACTTAATTTAGGCTTAACTATTTATATATTTAATAATACTACTTAGTTTAAGACACTAAGAGTAGCCCCTATTAGTAATTTCCTCTAGGCTAGCTTATAGTAATTACCTATTAATATATATAGTATAGTAGAGATTAAGCTCTATAGGTATAGAGGTAGTATTATAAAGCTTACTTTATATAACGTTACCTTTTACCCTAGGCTTACTGCAAACTTAGTAGCCTTTTAAAAGCTACGCTAGTGTAGCCTTTAGTAGAATACTAACTCTAGTAATAATTACCTTTAATAAGTAGACTAGTCTTTTATAGCCTACCTTAATAAGATTTACTACTAGTAGGTACTTAACTATAGGCTCTTTAAGGAGGAAGCTACTTTAGCTATAATAGTACTGCTTCCTACTATAAGTATAGATAAAGCACCCCTGCTATACAGGAGAAATTAATACATAATAGCTATATATAGGAAGCCTATTATAGGCAACCTTATAATATAGCACTAGAGACTTAGCTACCTAATCCCTAAGATACTTAAGTAGATTATAAATATAGCTTATAGAGTATATCTTAAAGGCACTGCAGGCCTACCTATACACTTAATTAACTATAAGGCCTACATAAAGTTAAAAGCCTAATGCCTTCCTAGGTAAGCCCTATAAGAATTAGCTTCTCTAGCTAAACTAGGTAACTAATTTATAGTTAACTTTTATAATCTTGAAATTAGTTATGTAAAGTATATATCTTATATAGTTATTTCTAACTATAGTATAGGTTATATATAGAACTTTTACTTATACTAAAGGACTACTAAGGTACTGCTAACTATACTTATAGACTTCCTAACCTTCTTAGAAGTCTATTATAACTACTAGGTTAAGAGCTTAGAGACTAATAATAAGCTTATACACTACCCTAACGTTGTTACTACTCTTAAAGTATATAGGATTTAGCTTAAGGCTAGTATACTAAATATATAAGCCTAGAATAGAGCTACTAAGCATATTACTATAATTATTAAACAAAGGGTATATAGTATAGCGATTAATGTATACCTACTAGATATCCTCTAGCTAGAGGTATATATAGTGTCTACTTACCTTTATAACTACATACTGCAAGCCTTACAAGGCTAGAAAACCCTATACTAACTGTAGTATAAATACTTCTAGGGAGATAATAAGGCGCTATACATACACCTAGACCTCTCTTACTTATATATATATAGTTGTAAAGCGTATACGCTTATAGTAGACGCTTAGCTCTATAGGAATTAACGTTAGCGCCTAGCCTTATAAGCCTAGATAGGTTTTCTTATAGGCTATACCTCTAGTAACTCCTATTAAATATAGAGTCTAACTTATAGTAAAGTCTTTACTATATAAGACATTATTTTTAATAAGAAGATAACCTTTAATAGTAATATTATAAAATTAGCTAATAATATATATAAATCTACCTTATAGGAAATAGCTGCTATAATTAAGCGTCTTATACGCTAAGAAGAAGATAAATATGCCTTTACGCATGCTATAGATAAAGAGGTAGATAAGATTAAAGAATATACTAAGCACACTAAAGGGGTAGAAGCTACCCTTTATAACTATAAACCTTAAGGGGTAAGGGGCCTAGCCCTTTATAGTTATAAAGTAATAGGCATACCTACTAGCCTCTATAGCTATAAAGACCTACCCTTATATACTAAAGTATAATTTACTTTAATAATACTGCTAGTAATGCTGCTGCTAAAGGTAACCTTCTTTACTATACTTATAGCTACACTAGGCGTAAAGGGGTAAGAATAATCTTAACTACTTAAAGACCTTAAGACTCTAATTCCTATATAAAGGCTACTCTAAGAGTCCTTTAAGGCTATATTTCTTACAGGCTAAATACACTATAAACCTAAGGCTATATAAGAATAACTAGATAGTACTTATACCTTAATAGCGTAGACTAATTACCTATTTCTATAGGTAAGTATAGATCTATAGTATATATAACTATTAGATCTAAAAGTATACTTAGGCTAAGGCTTAAATAAGGCTAGTGTATAGCCCTATAAGGGTTAAGGGGGAGTAGGCTAGAAATAGGCTTATAGGGCGTATAGCGCCTTAGGTACCTACTAGAAGTAACTACCTCCCCTTCTAATATTATATAGTTAGCTAGTAAACTACCTCTTTAGAAATAAATTTTTAGAGGCTAAATAAAGCTACCTCTATAGCTATAAGACATTAAAGTTATAGAGGGAGGTTTCTAAGCGCTCTACTAGCAATAATTAGATTCTTAGATATATTTAGGTATACACCTATAAGCTTAATAAGTATAGGTGCCTTATAAAGATAAAGGTAAGGCTTATAATATAAGGTAACTAATAGGCAAAAGATATATAAGATATATACACTGTAATGCTAGTAGGTATATTATTCTAAATACTAATAGCTTTAGCTACCTAGTTTAATTTAAACCTACTCTAATATAATATAGTAAACGCTTTTATCTACACTAATATTAATAAGGAGATTTATATAGAGCTTCCCCTAGGCTACTATAAGAAAAGTATTATTATATACCTATAGAAAGCCCTCTATAGGCTACACTAATCTCCCCTACTATAGTAAAAGTACTTTAAGAAAGGCTTAATTAAATAAGGATTTAAATGTATTATAGGAGAGGATTGCTATTAGTAAAAGGATAAGGTAACTTTCTTCTTCTATATTAATAACTATATATTAGTATTCTTAGATAACTATAAGCCTATAGTAATATATAAGATAAGCTTCTTTTAAGTAAAATACTACCTTAAGGGTAGCTAGGAGCTCTAATAGTTCCTAGGCCTTAAGATCTTATATAATTAGAAAATACACTACCTTTAGCTCTTATAGGCTGTATATATAGAGAAGGCTATAAAGCTACTTCCTATATATATAGACTTATTAGAAGGTAAAGACTATAAGCATATACCTATAGCAAAAGCTAAGCTACTCCTATATATAGGAAATATATACCTAGGTAATATAACCCTATACTAATAGAAGGTTAGTATAATCCTTTACACTACTATAATAACATACTTAGATATTACTTTTGCAGCTAGTAGGCTTATAAGATTTAATTAGAACTTAGGTAATACCTACTAGAAAGCAGTAGACTATATATTATAATACCTCTATAAGACATAATACCTCTACCTTTACTATAGTGCTAAGCCTAGCAGTATAGATAATATACTTAAGGTAGCGTCTAACGTAAGCTTTATAGATAACTTAGTTAATTAGAAGAGCTTATAGGCCTTTATAATAAAGCTTTTTAGAGGTATAGTTACCTAGCGCGCTAATAAGTAGGATATAGTTACTACTTTAACTATTAAAGCTAAGCTCCTAGCTCTTTTATAAGCTACTAAGGAAGCTATTTTTATAAGCTAATTAATTATATAACTTTAAGTTTAATTAATTTTTAGAAAAATATATACAGTAATATATACTATAGGTATACCCTAGTAGCTCCTAAGAATAATAATTTAGTGTAATAATATCTAGACAGTTAGCCTAGTAATAAAGGAGCTCTTAAAGCTCTAAATAAAGCTATACTACATTAATATTTATACTTACTAGCTATATTAAGAAGTTACTAAGGGATATATTAATATCTTATATACCCTATTAGCTAAGCTTATAGTAGATAGACTTATAAAGGCTCTTAATAGCCTAAAGTATAAGACTTTCCTTTAGTAGCTTAATATAACTAATAAGAAGGAGGTCCTTAAGTATAATTATAAGAAGGAGCTTACTAAAGATAAAGCACGCCTAGAAGCGCTAATAGTAAAGGATAATGTATAGGCTATAGAGGAGACTTATAATCTCCTATATACCTAAGCGCCCTATATACACTTATAGGGGTAGGAAAGGATATTTGCAGCATGTAGGCGCTCTACCCTTTATAATATTAGATTATAAAGGCTAGTAAGAAGCCCTTCCCTAAAGGGGTATATTAAAATTAAGGTATATATATAGAGGGCGCTATACCTAAAGGGCGCTGCAGAGATTAGTTATATTTAGTCTAGTGCAGCCTAGCTGCTTAGGTAAATATAGGAGTAATTATTACAGGCTTAGACCTAGGTAACAGGCTTTTCTAGTAGCCTTAGGCACCTAAGAAAGGGGTTCTAAAATGCTTACTAAGCAGCCTAGCTACGCTATAATAGTTATATATATAACACACTAAATATATATATAATTAACGTATAGCCTTAATCCCTATTACTTTCGATAAATATTATCTTAGTCTAGGAGAAGGTATATGTTAAGGATAGTAATCTTATTAAGGGGATAGAGGTTAACTATAGCTTAGCCTTTATATACTCTATTAATAGTCCTCTAGATAATAAAAATAGGGTATATAATAGGCGTTAACTTATTACTAAAGTATATTTTTCTAGTAAGGTATATCTTCCTATAGATCTTATTAATAATTATATAGTCCTTATAACTAAGTAGGTAGGAGTAGACTATATTCTTTTAATTATACTAACTATTAACTAGTTTAATATATATTATAGATTCCTTAGGTATAGGAATAATCCCTCTATTCTAGAAGATATTACGCTAGTTAATAATATACTAAAGCTGCTTAGTAAAGGTAGTGTTAGTAGTATAAATCTCTATACCTTTCTTACTTTTAATTATAGGGTATCCCTTTAGCTTAGAGATACTATATATAGGGATAGATTTACCTTAACTGTCTAGTAGAGATAGGTTCTTACTAGCGTTATATATAGCATCCTAGTATACCTTAGCCTTTATAGTAAGAAATACCTTAGGAGTAATATCCCTTATTAATAATCCTATAGTAATAAACTTAAAGTTATTAATATTAGCTAGATTAATAAGATTAGCTATCTTATTACTAATATACAGCTAAATCCTACTAACCTTCCTCCTATAAGGTATCTAAAGAGGTTTATTAGAGGTATTATAGACTAGTACTAGGCCCTACTAGTTAGCGTTAATAGTAGTATTAAGAATACCCTCTATTATAGAGGTAAAGTAGAAAGGGATTAAGGTAGTACCCTTACTTATCTTTAGTAGGGGAATACTCTTTATTAGGATAAAAATAGTTATATAGGGAGGGATAATAATAGTATAGGTAGCCTTTACTCTATATATAATAGGCCTATACCTCTAAGCTTAGAATAGGATCTTTATACTAAATAATAAGCTAAATATAACCTTATACTAAAGGAAATTAATAGTAAGGCTATACTTATTATAGAATAGGGTATTAAGGAGAAGGTTTATGCTAAGACTATTAACTACTCCTACAGTAATAACAATATAGCTATTAATAGGGGTCTTAGCTACTATACCTAAAAGGTAAAAGTTAAAAGTTACTAACTCCTTTACCTAAAAGCTAAAGTTAACTATATCTATTAATACTAGTTTAATTACTTTAAATACTAATTCTATAGTAAATCTTTATACCTAGTTACTATCTACTAGCTTAGTAGATACTCTAGTATTAATATAGATATCTTAGATATTATTATCTATATTACCCTTTATAGAGACCTTAAGATAGGTATAGTTATATATATTACTAATAGATAGGGCTTAGACTACATTAATAACCTACCTTAGTAGGAAAGTAGGGTTCTCCTAGAATTAGTAAGCAGTTAGTTTATTATTATCCCCTACATTATTAATAGTCTTATTAATATTTTCTATCTCTAGAGCTTTAAGGAGGGTTTCCTAGGTTTTAACTCCCTTCCTAGTAGGTTTAAGCTTACTAGCCTATCTAAACTATAATAAATCTCCTAGGGTTTTTATAGCTGTTGCTATTAGGGTTAATAAACAGATAGTAGGACTATTACCCTTAGGCCTAAAGTAGTCTTTATTAAGGGGGTAGTTATAGTCTGCTAGGAGGATAGGTTCCTTAAGTAGGTATTAGACCTAATTTCTTATATTATTAGAATTAATATAGTAAGCTCTTTAGCCTTATTTCTATAGCTATTAGTAATCCTATAGCCTTTAGTTATAGTTTCTATTAGGGTTACCCTTAAGTAGAGGTAACCTATTATTATATTATCTCTAGGGGGGTTAGTTATAGTTTAAGCTCTAATTATAGTAATAATAGTCTTAGTCTTAATAGGTAAGGTTATAGTTAAATTATAGAGGTTACTATTAGTATTTATCTTACTAGTTCTAATTTTATCCTTAGTTAATAATATCTACTATATTAGAGTTACTCTTAGACCTATTTTCTACTTTATAAGTAAAGGTAGCTATAGGTATAACCTATATACTACAGTAGGTATCCTATAGGATATAATTCTTCTCCTTAAGCTAGAGAAAGTACTTATTTACTATATTATATTCTTAAGGCTTATAGATAATCTTTCTTACCTTAATATAAAGGTAGCTATATAGCTTAGTAAGTAGCTATAATACTATAGTATCTCCCTAGTACTAAGTATACTTAAATACCTAAGTAGTAAAGGTTTATAAGTCTTTATCCCTATAGATATCTAATATTATCTACTTATTAGTTATAAGCTATATATTAGCTTCTACTTAAGAGGGTATAAATTACTATATAAAGGTATTATAAAACTTTACCTTTAACTTAGTAGCCTTATATCTATTATTATTATTAAGTAAGTATTACTACTAGTAGAGAGCTTTACTTTATAATATATATACTATACTATAACAGAGAGCCCCTTAACTAGTTTTATCTAAGCTAAAGCTATAAATAGTAGTAAGCTATTAGTCTACTTCTTAATAGTAGACTATATTAGACTAGTTATAGAAAATAGAGTCTTTACTATATCTCTTTAAGTTAGCGTTAGGCTAGAAGATAGGGGAAGTTATAGAGGCTAAGTTCTCCTTAAATATAGACTCCTTTACTACTTAGTTATAATTTATATTAAGCTCCTTAAGGAGGTCTTATACTTAAGATAAGGCTAGCTCTAAAGGTTCTACTTAGAGTAGAAAGCTAGATAGAGTATAACCTAACTAAGTTACTATAAAGTACTTTACCTTACTAAGTAGCTTAGTAGTCTACTAGTAATAAATCTCTAAGTTAGGTAGTCTAGATAAGTAGTTAGATAAACCTAAGCTAGGCTCCTTCTTCTTTATAGGATTAATATTATCCCCTAAAGTATTATCTTTCTCTTAAAACTAAAGAGCCTTCTTTTATTTCTATTAAAATATTAATAGCTTAAAGGGGCTATAGATTAGTTTTTTTAGATCTATATAAAAGTATATATATTATTCTTTTTAGGAGGGTATTAGAAGGCTAGCTCTAGCTGTAAAAGTAGTAACTATATTATTAAGGAGGTAGTTAGTAAGATTAATAATAATAGTATCTACTTAGCTATTATTCTAATTAAGGGATAGAGTATTATTAAAATTAAGGTAGTAATTCTTATAAACCTAAACGTTTATCCCTTTATCCTAGATAAAGTACCCTAAAAAGGAGATCTAGCCCTTAAACTCCTTAGTAAAGAATTAGTAAAAGGTATACTATATATAGGCTATAAGATATTAGGCTATTTAGACCTTCCTCCTTACTCTATATTACTTTATATTATATATAATAAGTATTAGTAGAGGGGCTAGTAGTATTATCTACTTAAGGGGTAATAGCTCTAGACGCTCTTTTAAGGAGGCCTTAGTTATTAATATATTAGTAGTATTACTAATATTACTAGTGCTAGCTACTTACTTACCTTTATCCTATTTAAGAGGTATTATAGGTAGAGGTCCTAGGTCTTAATAATAACTTTATAAAAATTTATAAATTAAAGTAAAAGTAGTTTACTTAGTTATACTACTAGATATTACTATCTCTCTATCTAGTAAGGCTAAGATAGATAGAGTAAGATAGTAAATATTAATACTATAGTAGTTAACTTTAGCTGTTAGGAGGTAATTAAGCTAAACGTAGGTATATATAAGTAGGTATATAGAATAATAATTCTATCTACTCTATAGAGGTATAAACTATTACTATATAAGGTAAATAGGGATTATATAGATATTCTTATAATCCCTAGTATTATTACCTAGAATAGTAATAATTATATAAATCTTTAAAACTATAAAATATAAAAATAAATAGCTTCTAAACTAATTACTTCTACTAATAAAGTATAGAGTTATATATTGTTCTATTATCTTACTCTATATAAATATATAGAAGTCTATTATATAAGTAGAAATAAAAAGGTAAGTCTTATTTCTTTAGTAATAACTAAGTCTTTAGGTTAAATTCTATTACTATACTATAAGTAACTTAATATATATAAATACTTAACTATATATTTAAATTTCTTTAAGATAGTAAGCTATAATATATATATAATATAACTTATAGATTCTAATACTTAAGGAGTAGTATATACTTTTTAGTTAATAGAAAGTATTTATTCTTTATTCTAATAGAATTATCTTAATTCTTTCTATTAGTTTCTTACTTTTCTACTAAATATTTATCTACTTTCTCTATAAAAAACTATTTATTCTTACTTATCTACTTTTATATACCTTAGTAATATAAGTAGTTAGAAAGTATTCCTCTACTTCTTAGATAATACTATTCTTTTAGTAGTATATTAAAGACTACTAGACTTTTAGTAATATAGGCTATAAAGTATAGTTTTGAAGGATAATAGCTATATATTAATAAGTAAAGAGTATAGATAAGTAAGTTCTAAAGTATTTTATAGTATAAGCTTTACTTAGAATAAAGAAGCTTATACTATTAATATACCCTTATACTTTACTATATATATCTTTATAACTATAAGAGATATAAGTAAGAGGTTTAAATATTTATAATCTCTACTTTATAAGGAGTAGAATAATATATTATTATATTATATTACCTCTATAGATAACTTAAAACATTATTTTATAAGTAGTAACTAAGATAACTAGTTATACTTACTTAGTAATAACCTTAGTTCTAAGTTATCTATAGAGGTAATAAAGTAAAATAATCCATTATTATATTCCTTACTTAGTAGAGATTATAAATATATAAACGTCTTACTTATATCTCTTATAGTTATAAAAATATATATAGTAAAGTATAAGGGTATATTTATAGTATAAACTTCTTTATTCTAAGTACTTCTTCTTTTAATACTTAGTATATTACTTACTATACTAAAGTTTATTTTTATACTATATATAAATATAAAAAGATATCTACTATAAAATAAGGTTAGACTTTAAGCTTTTTATTAATATATAGATAGTATAATAGTTTAATACTTAAGATTATAAAAAGCTTACTTTAAGGTAGTAAAAATCAGTTTAGTAATTATATTAAGTATATTTTATATACTTCTTCCTCTAGTAAAGTATATTTACTGATAATCTATAAGGGTTATATATAAATATCTGTTGTTATTAAGCTATAAGAATTAATTGTTTTGGTGAGAAATGGATGAAAAGTAGGATAGAAAGTGGATAGGGTGGTAACCCCATTTTCTGCCTGGCAACCCCATTTTTTCGCCCCCTCCGTGAGGAGGGGGTTTCTAGCGCAGCAGAATGATGACTAAAACCCCCGGGTAGGCATGGTATTGCCGCAGGGTTAGACTAGGTAGCTTGGCCCTTGTCAAAACGTTGACTGGCTGGACTGAACCCTAGGTAAGTACAGAATACGTGATTAGTAGTTAAAACATATTGTAATGCTGCGGAGGTACGGTGCAAGTGTGGCTGCACCCCAATATCCTGTCCGACATAGGTCTCAAGGCCGACAAGAATGTGTGTTCTAACGTTCTGGTCACGGCTTCACGCCTAGCTGAATCAGGATACCAAGCCTTTCTCTCATCAACATCAAAGGAATCACTACTACCGGGTTTCCCTACGTGTCATTGCACTCGGATGGCTGTCTCTACAATCCTGCTCATGGGTTCCCCTTCACTGCGGAGACCCTGGCGGGAGTCAATCTACGGCAACAGGGCTAGTATTATCTAATTAAGTCGAAGCTAGGTGAGTGGCATTTCTCGGTAACTTGTATTCCTGGGTTCTGAGAACGACCAAGGCCGCATTAAATCAATCAGTTTACTCATTTTCTTCCAGATGCACGGGTCTCATTAGCGCGGTTTTGTTACTCGGCGAATCCGAAATGAAGCCTGGCCGTCGTGGTGTCTGGTAAATGGGAGAGTATTTTTTTTCCTTTGCCATTCAACAAGTCGGTCTCCCTATTCTTGATGCCGGAGAAGAATCTCTAGAAACGACAGTGTTGCTCGCCGACTTGGGATCTCAGCCGCCTCACTGGACAACCGGTCAACGGCAGCAGGGATCTACCAAGACGGTCAGGGTCAACCAAGACGCTCGCAGATGGATGATATCGATAACAGAAAGATCACCGCGCCAAAGTCCACCATGAGTTGTGTTCAAGCACAGTGAACTTGTTGTACGTACGACAGATTCGACCGAGCATTCTGTGCACGAGCTTGACGTCTTTGCAAAACAAAGGCTTTTCTCGGTCAAAATACGGACAGAACGCGACTCGTTGTTAGCCCCGGCCACCGCCTTGCTGAAGCGGCACCTAATCATCAAGCGGTTGTCCCGATTCAAAATCGCTGGCATCCTGTCCAATCTTACGCCCAACTCCATTCCCGCCCCGTGACGGCAGCAAGGCTCGTTCTGGGGAGGGGGGGGGGACGTTTGAAGGTAATTGTTGGTGCGTGCGAATCGGGCCATCGGAGTTGATGGGAGGATCGGGGTTAAGCAGCGGGCGCGGGCCAGGTGGTTGTCTCCACCTGGGTGAGCTGCCCCACTTTGACGGGCAGCCCACCTGCTATTTGGCCTGCTCCTGCCGCCAAGCCCCTGCTTGTTGTTCTTTCCCTCCCCATAGCCAGCTTTAGGTAATCAACAGAACGAACTATTGAAGCTATCACCACATTCACCACATTAACGTGACAGCTCTTCCGACAGTACCTAATATCACATTGCTTGAATCAGTGACCTCAATGGGAGCTGTTGGGGTATTACCGACTGTTACGCTCAGGCTCGGCAGTAGTTCGATTAGGATAGTGAAACCTTCCCCATTGGATTGAGTTTGTGTAAGAATGGACCAGGACCGGGATGAATTGTGCTGTTGTCCAAAGATGCTTACTCACACCTCTTGGGTGAAAAGCCCGCAAGACACTGAGAATGGCGTCCTTTTTCCCCAATTAGAGGTAGCACAACAGATGTACCACTTTGTTGCCCCTTGATGTACATCTCCAGTGCCAGCAAACAAGACTGACTACTAGGGCCTGATTTGCCGCAGGTATCTACGAGCGCCTTATCATCTAACCCTTACTCGATCACTGGTCAAATCAAACGATGAAGATCAATGTTGCACAAACACTGAAACCCTGTTGCCGAAAACTTTTGATACACTATTTATTACACTACTCTATGGCCGACCATTCCGACCTCACATGATGCCTTTTTCCTAGTCCAGGCTTCATCGCGCTCCAGCTGCTCAGGGACCGCCAAAACCTCAAGATCCCCTTTCCCCCATATACCTTTTGCCTTCGAATAGGGAGATCCAACGAGGAGAATACCTCAGTATGTGTCGTCGGAGATAAAGGCGTTCGGTGGGGGTGTGTTTTTCGTTCTGTTTACATGCTCTTGGTTTGCGGCTCTGGAAGCATGCTCTTGTTGAAATTCTCAAGCATCTCATCGACTTTCTCGATCACGGAGTGCTCCGCCAGGGCATTTTCGAGCCTTGACTGGGCGTCGCCTCTCTTGTCTGCCTTGAGTTGTCTGTATTCATTGTCAATGGCTGTCTTGACAAGCTGGTCGGCTGTCTCTTGGATTTGAGACATTCCATGAATGATTGTCGTTGCTTGAGTGGTGAAGCGGGAAAGCGCATTCTGCCGGGCCTTGTCAATGCGCCGCTGTACGAGCTCGCGTTGAGAATCTCGAACATTGCTGACAATAGATCTGAGCTTCGGTTTGCTCAGATGCTGTGATTGTACATCAGTGTCGTCGAGGTGCGTTCCCACAACGGCGGTATCGTGCAAGAACAATGAGTTGGCGTCACCACCTCCCGAACCGGGTTCAACTTGACGCTCGCTCTGCTGACCATCCCATGCTCGGATTGGAAGCGAGCCAAAGGTTTCATGAGTTTTGTTTTGAGTGTTCTCAAAGTTCTGCGCTTCCTGTTCCTCTGCGATCGAGCCGAGAACTTGAGTCTGATTGGGCTTCTCCGGGTCGTGAAGATGCATACCCCCTAGCATCGTGACCGGACCAGGATAGAGATCCTCGGGAGGTTCTAGCACCGAGTCCGCTTCGGACGAGAGACTAGTGGAGGCAGTCATTGATGGGGGCAATGACGCTGAGAAGTCGGAGTCCGAGTCAGAGCTGTCGGATGTACGGGAGATGGGTGAGTGGCTGGACGACTCGACCGTCTGCTGGCTGGACTCCTCGATAGAGACCGCGCCCTTCTAGAGCGGATTCTCGTGGCCCGAGTCGCCTGGCTTCTGGAGATCATCGTGACTTCCGGCCGTGTCTGTGTCTCCATCATCGGTGGGCTGGGTCACGGCAGCTTCCTCTATTTCAACATGAAAGTTACCAGAAGCAAGTAAAGCGGCAGCCTTCTCATCTAGCTCAGTGTCAAGCTCCATATAGCCGATGTACTTGTCGTTGTTCTCGAAAGGGCCGAACGTATCCACCAGCCATTGGTCCAGCCTGAGACAATCATCATCGTCCTGCCAATGCCTAGGAAGCCAGTGGCAATCGAAGAATGGCTCCAGCCTCGAGTAGTCGAATCGGAACCAAGGATGAATAGGTCTCGGATACTTGGCGAACATGTTCCGGGGCGGCTGACGAAGAGGGCCAACAACGGAGTCCGTGTAGCCAACCAGCGAAACACGCGGTCTTTCCAGTACCTCGGATCCACGGCGGAAAGACACGATGACGTTCTCTGGATGAATGTGGATGTGGTTCACGCCAATCTTGTACTGAACGACGATATTGGCCAAGAGGTCTTCTATCGTGCCGAGGCGAGTGGTCTCGTCCACCTGTATGAGCGTCTTGACATCGTCGTCACGTGTGGGATAATGGCCAAGCTCGTCGGTCTCAAACAGCTTGCCTAGACAGATGCCGTCGACAAACTCCAGAGCAATGGCACCAACATGTCGAGTGCGACCTTGATGGGCGGGGTCAGTAGTTTCGACCTCAAGGGTCCAACAGCCGAACCATTGAGGGGCGATGTGAGGGGCGCCAGTGAGGCCATGTTTGTGAAGGAACGCGTACGACCCGGCTTCATTGCTCAGGGCCATGTCTGCGCGAGCGGTGACCTTCCAGTTCATTTCGATAGCGTCAACAAACCGGGGATAGAACATGGGGTCGAAAGCCTTGATGAAGATGACACTGTCCAACGCCGGAGTGTGTTGTTCGTGGGCCCAGGTAGTATTGGAAGGCACCTGGAGCACCTTGCACTTGAGCTTTTGTGTACCGGGCGTGTATCCTTCACGGTCGTTGCCGAGGATGACGTCGAGAATCTCAACCTTCATTTTTTTCGACTCGTCTCTCTGGATCTGGCGGTTGAGGTTATGCGGTTGGTTCTTATCTTGGAAGACCATTTGCACAAGGCTGAGGTCCTTATCCTCCTCGGACAGGCCCGTTTCTTCACTGGCCAAACCCGGTGGCATCGGATAGTACTGCCACCCCCAGGGCTTTGGCACCTTGTGCGTTGTCAGACTCAGTGTCTGTCCCCGAGAGTACAGCGTTGCATGATCACGCCGGACGATGGCTTCGTCGGGGAAATCCATCTTGTGAGTTATCGAATTGGTGTGGGTGGTGTGCCAGGAACGGATCGAGTTGACAGACTCTCGGCGTCCGGGGCTATCTTGCATTAGATTTAAGAAGCAGTGAGCGGGGAGTTGTTATATCTCACGTGGACGGAGGATTTCCGCTGCGTCTAGAAATAGCACTCACCAACTGGTGGCACAAGCAAGGCGAACCCTTCGAGTGAGCAGTGCGATCCTGAGATCGACGAGGACTGTGGGTAGTAAACTTGTGGTTGGGTTGTGGTGTCGGAATGAGAGAAAGAGAATGGAAGAGTCAGGAAAGTTGGAAGGCCAACAGAAGAAAATTCGGTAAGAGGAGTGAGGAGGCAAACAGGAATCTAGACGAGGTGAGGTGAATGTGCTTTATATGCTTTGGCACGTCCCATTTGAGGCTCCCAACTGACCCAAGAGGTCCGCGCCATAAAGTACCTGGGTACCTAGGTAGGTACCTGCTGTAGCCTAAGGCGCAACGATCCAAAAAAAAGTTTGTCGCCTACACCTGCCTGTAATTAGTACACTTATCCAGGTACTATTGCTTGCCTAGGTACCTAGGTAGGTACCTAGGTAGGTATCTAGGTAGGTACCTACCTAGGTGCACCTACCTACCTAGGTAGGTAGGTAAGTAGGTATCTGCAAATACTGCACCTGCCTGCCTTCGCCTAAGGCACCTACACCTGCCTGTCAATTACTGCACCTGCCGCACCTGCCTGTCAACTACTGCACCTGCCGCACCTACCTGTCAACTACTGCACCTGCCTGCAATTACCTACCACACTATGGCTAGCACCCTCAATTCAATCCTTGGCTGACCTGTCTAGGCGTGTTAAGAAAAATTAGCAAAAGTCAGCCTTTAATTATATCATGACTTTGCCTCTTGTAGTGCATTCATCCAGTCACTTTTCTCGCAGATTTAATTGTCCCTTCAAAATTTGAAATTGAGATAGACATTCTAGTCTTGGCGTGACGGATTCGTATTTCCTTCAGCAGGTCCTGTTTCTGGCCCTTAGTTCGAATCGGCCTGGCACTGCAAGGCTACGGCCGTGCCGTGTTACGTGTGATGGGCTCGGAGCCGGCGCTGGGGCTGCTGTTCACAGCTGTTGCGTGGAAGGAAGAAGCAGAGAACAAGTGAAGCAAAAGGCAAAGCAAGGCAAAAGTCAAAAAGCATAAGGCGGGTGGAATGAATTATATCTCTTCGTGGTTGGACCTTCCTTAGGGAAAGTTCATGGTATGTTAGACTGTACACTCATCCTGGATAATATTAATGTCTACACTATCTTGACAGAGTCGTTCCTGTGGCCTACCACAGAACCCTCGCATTGTGTCCGCCTCCGAAAACCAAAACAAACCAGGAACAACACCAGGGTGTGTGTATCTAGAGTATCGAAAGACCGCCATCCATCCCAGCAACTGACCAACAACAACAATCACTGTCCCTCCTCGATAGACGTCACCTAGGCGCCCAGGACTTCGCGAGGGAACTCGTTGAGGTTTCTTTTGATGGTGATAACGCATGTACGGCCGGGGCCCGCGCGGAGCTGGTCGAGTGCGTTGTTCTTGATCTCCATATCAGGTAAACACATGGTGAACATACTGTCCCAGCAAATGAAGATGCCACGGCGACAGCATCTCTGGAGAAGGTAGGAGGTTCCCTGTTCCATGATTGCCTTGACCTTGGGCGCGAAGCGAGACGAAAATGGCAAGCCAAGAGTGGAGACTAGTTCGGGCTCATCATATGCGATTCCTCGAAGACCTCTGTACCGGGCGTTGATGTGGGCTCTCTGGGTGACAGAAAGGTCAGTACCGACCCGAATGGATCGTCTAGCCCGGGCTGCTTGAACTATGAGCCGCTCAGCAGTCTCGGTTTGGGCTTCGATGCTACCCAGTCTGGCTTCCTCGTCGAATTCCTCAATCGGGAGGAGGTCTCTGTCCTTGTACTCCATCATCAGGCTCGATCTCTTAACCGGCTCGCCCGGCAGGGAGAGTTGGCATTTTGCAGCCCAGTCCGGAATGAGCGTCATCGCATGGGGCTCATGTGGAAGTCGGGTAGAGTCAAGGATCTTTGTGGTCATAGTGTCTTGTGAATGTGACACCATCTTGAAGATTTTCCCGTAACCATGGCAAAGAGCTTTGGCAACCGGGTCGTTGATGTGAGCGTCGATACTCCGTCCGACGTCAGACTCGTTGGAATGTACTTTGATGCTTGGGTTTGCCATGATCGCACTATGGCCGATGAGGCCGTCGAATTGGTTCTCATCAATGAACCGGTTGGCTTCGCTGCCATATTGATCCTGATTGGCCGCGTGAACCAGGCGTGTTGGAAGCTGGCATCGTCGAGCGGACTTGCTTGTCTTGCCGAGTTTACCGATCGCACCACCGCCACGCGCAATGTCGGGTAGGGTGTGATCTTCGCGGATGACCTGGATGATGGGAGGTTTGGATGGAAAAACACCTCCCATCTCGTCTCCCGTCTCGTCTCCCGTCACATCTTTCATCGTTACATCCATCTCGCCTTCTATCGCGACTTCCGTCAGGCAGATGTGAGTAAGTTGCTGTTGAAAGATTGGCGTTAGTTAATGCGAGAGAATCTGTTTTTGTTTACTTCACTTACATCAGTGAGAATTGGGGTAAACAGGCGTGACAGTTGAGCGAGTTCAGTCTTGAAGAAAAAGACTTGTTGAGTGAGTTGTGCCTGTGTAAAAAGAGAGAGAGAGAGAAATAGAAAGTTAAATAGGCAAGTGAATGCGACGTAGCTGCCGGCAGTAGTCAGGTGGGGTAGTTCCATGGGCACGGCCCCATCAGGTAGCCTAAACACCTAGGTACCTAGGTACCTACCTCGAGCAGGTACCTACAGCAGTCAATAAGGCGCACTAAGTAGGGCAAGGTACCTAGGTACCTTAGGTAGGTAGCCCAGAAAATTAAGTGCCTACCCCTAGGTATGGAAAACAACAAATGCTTGAATACCTACTTAACCAATTGGATGAAATTGAATTAGGAAGGTAGGGGCTTTTACCTGCCTGCGGATTGCACCTGCCTGCAATTGCTGCACCTACCTACCTACCGGTACGCCCCCGTGTTTAAGTGTTTACCTCGTTAGTCTGCTCTTATGTCAGCAGGCGTCTGCCCTTGAGTTACCTAGGTACCTACCTACCTGCCTACCTACGTAGGTAGGTAATTCCAGGCAATTGCAGGTAGGCCATCAGATGAAAGGAGGCGAAAGAAACTGGGACCAGCTGAGTACCTAGGTAAGCATTGGATGGAAATGCATCCGCCGGATACAATGAGGCGAAAGACCTAGACGCTTAAGTTTTTGGCTTGCTATCTCTTGACACACTGGCTCATAGCTGCGTAGGCTTACAGCTCGACACAGATAGTCACAGATACCCTCCGTCAACCATGGTAATATCAACAACCTCTGTCTCACTAAAGTCCCTCGACCAATCTCGGCAACAGCTCGTTGTTGTAGTCCCACAAGACAGTCGAGAACCCGGCGGAGAAAGCGGCACCCGTGTACCAGGTGGAGCGGTGCCCCTGGAGGGCAGTCTGTTTCCGGAGGAATCCTGCGCGGAGCTCGTCGCCGGTGACGCGGGGGTGCATCTTGCCGTGGTTCGCAAAGGCTGGGAAGGTAACGGTGCCGTTGGACGCGGGAACGGTGCCGGCGTCTGCCATATTGTCGATGGACCGCGCGATGAGGGCCTTGATGCTCTCGGCTGTGTCCTCCTCGGTGCCGACGGCCGTGAACTGGAACAGGTCCCTGGTGCCGCCGATGTAGGCGATGCTGCCGACCTGCGAGGCGAGGGGGAAGACGGTGTAGTTGGTCGACCCGGGCGCGGGCGACCTGTTGGAGTAGGCGGCGCCGGGCAGCAGCGACGGGTGGCGGAGGATACCAGCGTAGACGGTGGCGAAGCCGAACTTGTCAAAGACCTCCTCCTCCGCCTCGTCCGTCTTGAACGGGGCCAGGCTCTCGGCGGTGGGCTCGAAGGCGACGAGGAGGCGCTTGGCGTCGATGCACGTCAGCCTGCCGTCGGCGCCGTGCACCTGTAGCGAGACGCCCTCGTCGTCGCGCTGAATGGTCGAGACGACCGCGCTAGAGTAGAGGACGTCGTCGCCCAGGAAGTCGGCGACGCTCTCGTACAGTTCGTAGAGGCGGCCCGACGCGGGGGTGGCGGCGGCGGCGGCGCCGAGAAGGGCGCGGACCATCGGAACCCCGGAGGCCTGCGTCACGAAGAAGGTCGGCACGTCCATCGTGTTGCCCAGGCCCATGGCGGTCGAGTCCCAGATCTGCGGGACGGCGGCGGCGATGTCGTACTTCTCGACGAACTCGCCGAACGGCATGGCGAGGTCCTCCGGGATGGACCCGGGCTCGGGGAAGTTGTCGAAGCCAGGGAGGGTGATGTCCTCGTACTTCTCGAGGACGTCCAAGTACCTCTGCAGGGCAGGGTACATGGCGTCGGGCGTGGGTGCCACCCAGCCGTCAACGGGCTGGCCCGTCTTGAAGTCGACGTAGTTGTAGTCGAGGGTGGTGAACTGCATCGCGCCGCTGGTGGACACGTTCATGCGCTTGGGGAAGTCGAACGTGTCCTTGTACTCCATCCATGCCTGGACCCCCACGTTGATGGACTTGTCAGAGACAGGGTCGTGATACGAAGCCGTATGGCCACCCTTGGAACCCCCGAGTTAGCGATGGAGAAGCAGGGGACTGAAAAGGCAGGGTGGTCTGGATTCTGGAAAGGGTTCAAGGTGATTCTGACGGAACTCGGATTGGAAAGGACGAGAGGAAATCGGACAGAAACTCACAAGCTGGCCGGCCTTTTCCACGACGACCACGCTGTGGCCGTGATCGCGCAACCACACGGCGGCATGAGCGCCGGCCGCGCCGCCGCCCACAACGACGACGTCCCGGGAGACGGTCTGGTTGCAGAAGCTCACACCACTCGCCGCGGCGGCCCCTCGGGCCAAGAGCGCGGCCGCGAAGCCCACGCCTGCTCGCATCCCGTTGCTGCGCATTGTCTGCCGAGATGGAAGAGACCGTTGCGCGTCCGTCGGTAATTACACGGTACTGGCACACGTGGTGGTGGCTCTTGTGACCTCTGCGGCAGTGGGAAAAGAGGTGCCGGTGACGAGATGCAAAGATGCAGATGCGCGTCTACGGCGAGTCGGCAGGATCACGAGAGTCTTTAAATCGGCATTGGGAACTTGGGGCAAAAACAACCAACCCCCCCCCCCCCCCCCCCCTTTTTCAGTCTCCACTCCCCGAAGAACATGGAGGGTTGAGGGGGGGGGGGGGCGGAGGCAACCGTTCTCAGCTTGGCCCCCAGATCGCCGCGGATGCCGAAGCCCCTGCCGTGCCGAACCAAACGCAGCTGCAAGCCGGAGATTGCATTGCGACTCTTGGACGGCCGCCAGCAGGTGGTTATAGTACCAATATGCGCTTGGGGGGCATATTGAACCAACGGGACAGGGCAAGCGGATAGAATAGCAGGCAACGGTGGCCTGGTACGGATACTGCGAGAAGATTCAAGAGTCAAGAGAGAGAAACGTCCCCGCTTCGTCCACCGGACTAAGAGTCAACAACCGTCAACCAACGGGCCGAGTGGGGTGGTTTTGCCAGGATGAAGACGCAGGGGCGCGGCACAGAGAACCGTTCCGATCCAACGGATTCAACCGCTTTCTTCAAGGGACCCTCCCCCCCTCCCCGGCAAGATGGCCAATATTTCAAGACGAGTTGGGATGATATTCTCGGCGCCCAACATCCGATATCTCTCTGTCTCTCTCGGTGGGGGGGACCTTACGGCCTTGTATGTAGTGGATGGACAGGTCACAGGTGGGAACAAGTGGGAATGGCACGACTTTCGACAAGAGAATTCGAGAGTACATGGCATCAAGTGGGCCAGGCCGCTGTCAAAGTCGGGATCCCGATCGAATCATACGAAACCCTGCCCAACCGTCTTGTCCGTGGTCGGATGTTTGAACCATGGGACGCAATGGCAATAATTGACCCAAAGTCATGGGAAAGACAAAATCGCTTCCGAGTTATCACCCATTCGTTAATACAGTACCTTGGTCTCGGCGGCCTCCTCAAGCTCGAACTGCACTCGACCATCCCGCTCGAGACATCTTGAAGGCTACGCTGGCGATTCATGCCCTTGGTCCTTGCCAAGGTTGCCATCGCACGAAACCAAGCATTTTTTCGGCCGGTCGGCCTCACGATGGATCCTGGACGCATGGCAGTGGACCTAGCAACGGACGTGTAATCTGGATGCGAGTCAGTCCGTATACTCGCACTACTCTGTAGGCCGTCTCTCTCGGCGCACGTGTGAGGGCATATTGTCATTGCCTCGGCACTTTTCGTAGAATGGCAGTTGATTTGGGGCGCCCATAAAGGTCAAGCGTAGAACGAGAGTCCAGAATCAAGGGAATCTACCGTGGTTCCATTCCACAAGTGGAAAGAGATCCCTGGTTCCCTCGCTACTGAAAGCGGAATGCCAAAGGTTGGTTAATATATCCCAAATAAGGTCCTCGTGGGGCCAGACCGAAAGGAATAGACATCATGCCCACTAATCCCTAGAGACAGCCAGTTCTGCCTGTGAAGACCGAAAGAGACGCTCCCGCGGCCTGGCTGTTAAAGCCTTGTTGGGCCCCGATGATCAGGCCCCCCCGGATCAGCAGCCATGTGGTTTGTCTGTCAATCATTAACTCGCGCGTCGACGTCTTCCTCCGAGACACAGGATGGATGACCTTCCTCCAGAGTATGTCAACGCCAGCAACGCGGGGCGTATCGTCGGGGTCGTCGGCGCATTCCACCTCGTCGCCCTGACGTTCGTTTCCCTGCGGATCTACGCCCGGCTGGCCATCCTCAGGGCTTTCGGTGCGGAAGATGCGCTCATCATCGTCGCCGTTGTAAGTCCAAAGCTCCTCTGTTAATCTGATGGTTAACACCAGCTTGATTGATCCTCGGACGAACCAGAGACTGATGACTTGGGGGTTTTTTCTTTTCTTTCCCCATCCCAGCTTCTCGCCCTCGTCGCATGGATATGCTTGATTCTCCAGATTCCCTACGGCCTCGGACGGCATGGCCTGACGATTCCGACTGAAGACCGCATAGGCTTTGAACGCATCTCATTCTGGAAGACGGTACTCTCCGATGGCGCTGCCATGGGTCTGCTGAGGATCTCCATGGCGATCAGTTTGCTGCGGCTCAAGAAGGACCTCAACTGGTATCGATGGTCGTTGTACGCTTTGATAGGTAAAGAGGCTCTGTTTATTCTGTTGGCTTCTCGTTCCTCACTGTTTTAACGTGATGGCGTAGGATTCGTTGTGGTCTATTCCATCCAAGCGATTGTCTGGTTATTCGTGTACTGCACTCCGTACTCGGGCTGGTGGGAGTTCCAGTGGATGAATCCGTTCGATCCCAGGTGCCATGACTTCAACGTCTTTCTCAACCTCACTTATTGGAATGTTGGTGAGTTGGCCATACTACCATAGTTCGCTGGCCAAAAAAGAAAACGCTGACGAAGATCCGCCTAAGCCTGCAACATCTTCGCCGACGTTTGCCTTGGAGCTTTGCCGATCCCTATCATCTGGAACCTCAAGATGAAGTTTCGGGTTCGTCTCTACGTCATTGGCATCCTGAACCTAGGATACTTGTTAGTCTGCCCAAGGGAGATCCGATGCAGAAGGCTACATCGGACGGAGAGCGTCCAACTCAACTGACAAATGTTTCCCCGACGCAGCTCGATCGTCATGGGAATCCTCAAAGCCGTCTTCATGCTCACGACGGGCGGCGACCCGGACAACATCTTCAACTACTGGGTTCACTTCTGGCAAAAGTGAGTTGTATTTACGAGCTCCTCTCTCTCCCCGCCCCGTCTCCGGACGTATTCAACTGAACCTCTCGGGCGCCAACAGCCTCCAGCTCAACGTGGGCATCATCGCGGCATGCGCATCGTTCCTCAAGCCGCTGTTCGGGCGCCTCCTGAAGCTCAACAGCTCAGCCGCCTACTACCCCAGCGACCCCCACTACAACCGGAGCGGCCATGCGCCCCTCGGCGGGCCCGGCGGCGGTTCCCACGGCAACGCCTGTGCGGCGGGCAGGAGGTCGAGCATCCCGCTGGACCGCAGTCTGCGCGACGAGTTCGAGATGCACACCAAGCACGACCCCGACGGCCTCAAACGCCAGAGCGTCTCGCTCACCGGCGGCGGTGAGCCTCGGACAAAGGGCTCCCAGACGCCGCCCTCGAAGGGGCGGTCGTCAGCCGAGGCTACGACGTATGGGTACGCGCTGTCTTCGGACACGAACAGCGAGGAGGTCATCCTCCAGCAGAATGGAGTGCATGGGATCGTGTGCAAGAGGGACTTTAGCGTCAAATACAGCAGCAAGTGACGGGGTTTGTGTGACCTAGCTCCGCTGATACCACGAGGTTATCGCCCCGGTAGGTTTAATGTCGACAATAGACACAAGGCCGCAGGGACATATTCGTAGCTCACCAGTTCTCACCTGCAGAGGGAATGAGCCAAACTGGTGCCAGCCCAATCTCAGCTCCAAGCATCTGCGGGGGTATTTCACACCTGGCTAGCCAGCAGCGAAGCGACACGCCAAGCGACCACATGTGTTTGAATTTAGTGCTGGCGGACAACCCCCCAGTTGACGGCGGGTGAGAAACAGCAGCCATCGTGCTGCTAATGACTGAGAATGCAAAGCCTTCAGCCCCCTCGTGATCGGACCCTCGGAGGGCGCGACTTTCGGACCAGCCGCCAGCCAAGTCGTCGGGGCCCTAGATAAGCCATCTATTAGCGCGGCTATCACCCACATGGGAGAGCGTAGGTATATAGCGGGATAATTCGATGCCTGCGCGGCGGTCCAGATGCGCGCGGGCACATGCCCGGATGACGCACGTGCATGATGCATGACACCGCGAAAGGCCTTCTGCACCGGCCGCCGGTGGAAATGCAAAGTCACATCTACGCCGGACAGGCGGGGCGCCAAGCAGACGTGGGCATCGGGGGCACATGATTAGCAGAGGCGACGGACAGGTTGGAAAGGTCGGCTGCCTGATGCTGTCCTGTTTATGGCTTCCGGCCCCGGGATTTCCCGAGGGTTTCCGATGCTGCTGACGTCGCCGTCGGGTTTGCAGGCTTCCCAGAGGACATGCGTACGTTTCATCTCTTTGCATCGGATTGAAAAATGCTGCGTGCCACTCCGTCTTCGGCAATGTCATCGACGCGGGGTCGCAGGGACTCTCACAAGAGCGCCGTTAATTATCAGATTCTCCACCCCACAGAGATTCCCGTCGTCGCGGCCGGGGGGGGTCCCTTGGTGGAGGGGCCGAGTGTTTCCTAAAAGGGCAGCCAGCAGACGAGCAAAGGCCCACCCCGGTCTGAGCGTCCGGCTCCCGTCCAGTGGATCGTCACGGTGGGAAAGTGGGGTTTGACGCCGGACGGCCATCCTGTTCCAGTGACTCGAGTTGACCGAGTGAGTGCCCAAGGTACCTACCTAATCGTACGTACCTTACCTACCTAGGTAGGTACGAGTACTTCCCTCCAGGATGCTCTTCCGTGTGACAAAGATTAGGTAGGTAGGTACGGATAGGACGAGTGGCAAATCACGTGTGGCTGGTTTCGATCGCGCGTCATTAGCCCCATGGATACTGCCTGCCCAGTGTGGTCGGACACGCAGAGAGCCGAAGTGGAACAGAGGCACGGAGGCAAGAGGCAGAAGGCAGAGGCCAGAGGGGCGAGGTAGGTAGAGGGAGTGAGTGGGTGGGGCTAGAGGCAACCTTCCTACCTACACTTTTCCTCTATCCAGCCGGCGGCAGGAGCTAGCATCGCTGGCCGTCCTAGGTCGTCGTTGGGGTGGCCGACTAGCGGTTTCCGTGAAGAACATGTGGCCGGCCTGGTTGGTGATTGGGTTGGCAGGAGCCATCGTCAGGAAAGAGGGGGACAGGGCGCTCCTTGTGCCAGCCGCTCCTTCCCTCGGAAAAGGAAACTCAGCGCAGTCAGTGGCCAGAGCATTAGATAATCGCCGTCATTACTTAAACCACCCGAGCCAGCACTCGTTGTCTCTTGGTCTCCTCCTCTCTTCTCTTTCATCACCACCTCATCAAGACAATTCACACCACAAACCGCAGCTTTCAGCCCCAACACAAACAAACAAACAAATCCAACCCCACCAACAAACCAATCCATCAACATGTCTGGCTGCGGATGCGCTTCCTCCGGCTCCTGCCACTGCGGCAAGGACTGCACCTGCGCCGGCTGCCCCGTAAGTTGACCCCGGCCCATGGCACCATCCGCGGCGGGGTTTGTGTACTTTTGTACTGACATGGGCACTTTGCGCAGAACAAATAAGCAACGTTGATTCGGGATCGGATGATCGTCATGGTTGATCGATCGGCGGCGGCTGCTACGTGAGGGGATGATGGGTAGGGCCGTTGGTGGTTCTGATGGAACATGAATGGTTGCACGACGACGGACGCGTTCCTTTTTTTCTTTCTCTTTCGTGGACTCTTGAGAATGAGTAGTCGTTAGGTGGAGACTCGCAATTGATAGCTGATTTTATCGATACACTGTTGACCTCGTCGTCGTCGTCGTCGTCGAATGCCGTGATCGGTGATGGTCCGATGGAGTGCCGATATCGTTTGTAGTTCTGTTTGATATGCTGTGATACCGTCGATCTGTGTAACATCGAGGAGATCTCATGTCCAAGACTCCAATCTTCCTCCTCAACCTCGTCCTTGTACGTCGCAACCCATTTCTTCGCATCCTCGGCCAGCTGGTCCAACATCGAATCCATCTTTCTCACGCTCTTCATTCCGGCACGTTTGCCCAGCTCACACCTCGACCATTCGAGGGCGCCGACAATCCTCGCAACATCTACGTCTTGTTTCTCGTCAGTAACAATCCAAGTATCCGATCATTCGTCGCTCGTCTTCCGGGTATCGTACGCCGCCAGTATCGCCCACGAGAATTTCCCATTTCGCAATCCTGCACCAGCCGCGGTTCTGAACCCGCGCCTCGTCGCAGTTCCGCGCGAGATAATTACCACGGCTTCTCGCTGAGGTGCAGGGGGTCGGCGAAGTCGGCCTCGTTCTGCGTCGCGGCGCTGCGAGCCCAGAGAAACGCGAGGAGGGCGTCGTTCAAACGAGGTACGTGACACGTCCACCGGGCTTCGTACTGCAGGGCAGCGATCGCGAGCCGCGCGAAGAAGACGGTCGCGCCGAGGACCTCGGTGGCCGTGTTTGACGTCGTGAGCCTGGCGAAACGGGGAAGAGGAGTCAGTCAGTTCGTGTTGGGTCATGAGTGACCAGGTGTGCACAGAGGCAGGTGTCGCACCTCTGACTCTATGCCAGCGGGATGCCGGGAGGCTCCTCGTGGTAGGCGTAGAAGTACATCCTCAACCGCGGGTTCGAGCACCACCCCTCCTCGCCGCCGTTCCTCCACAGCGGCGAGCAAAGGCGGTCCGGGTACGCGACGTCGAACAGAACTAGAAACAGGACGAGGGCCGTGACAACGACGATGATTGTCTCGAGACACAGCAGTCCAGCGACGCATCCAGCGCGATCATTAATGTAGAGCCACCGGTTGTAGTCATGATCGCCATCGGTGGTGGTGTGCGAGTCTGGCCCGTCTAGGCAGCGCAACCGAAGACGCCATGGCGTTCGTCGTCGAGTTGGCGTCGGGATGTTGTAGTCGACAAAGACCTTGATGCGATGACAAGGTGAGAGAGAATGCCTCAAACGTGCTCTCCGAGGGGGGCTCGGGCAGTTATACGTCTCGCAAGGGCGTCGTTTGGGCAGTGATGGTTGAGCGTTGGGGGGGGAGCTCGAGAGAGGGGGGAGGAAACTTGCTCATTCCTGCGCATCTTGCTTCCCTTGACGCGCCAAGTACGCAGCCGCCTCCCGTTAGATGGATGTGCGACAGGTCTCGTGTTCACGCAATACATATCTCAGTCGGCCAATGAGGAATTTTCCTTATTATGCAAGTCGTCTTCATGGTCCATGGCAGCTCCTCCCTGCAGACTTGGTTCAGATATGTAGCGGGTTCGTCCGGTCCGCGGCATCTCCTCTCTCGCTGAGGACCCCTCTCCCTGGTTGTTTTCATCTCGGGATCTCCGTGTATCCGGCCTCGGGTGGGATGTCGTCAACTCTGGCCGGTTCTTCTTGGCAGTTGTGTCGGATCTGAGGCTTCACGCCGGATCGATCTGAATCCTCGAGCAAGAAGCGCGCGAAAGGTGTGTAACTAGAATAGACCAGAAGATGCCTCTTGTTCCACAGAATTCGAGACTAAAACGTAACAACGTCGGGCTGTCAGCTACTCCTACACCCGTATTTCAAAGATGGCTCACGGTGATGCCCGTATTCGTCCGTATTCGTTCCAACTCTGACAATTCCGGTCTAGGCTCTTGATGGGAGCAACCCGTTTGAGGGCACCGATTCATCAGGATGGCATTCTCCCTCCGTTACTGTGTTACGTGTATGATTCCCTCGACTCTGATCCATCATCCAACATGTTCGCTCGCTTGTTTCCATCATTAGTTATCAAACATTCGTTTCCCGAGACTTTCTCTCTTCTCGATGCTCGGTCACTAGGTAGTAACAAGAGTCAGCTTGTTTCGCCCTGGAAATCAAATGGATGTCACCTTTTCATTCAGAAGGAACCGGAAGACTGACCGAGAACACCTCGGACGCTTCCTCTCCGAGCGTGCTGTACTTATATCCTGCCGAACGATGTCATCCACACAAGCGGACAACGCCCGGTCGCGGATCCAACTCATCAACTCAATACCACGTGGCCTTGACATAACCGAACTGCTCGCGCTGGAGTCGCAGAAGCTCATCTCGCCTGCGCCTCGTCTCGGCCGCCTCGTCGGCGCCGACGAGCCTCAGCGTGACGCCCAGCTAGGACGCGATCGCCGGCCTCGCCGCGCCGTCGCCGCCCTGTGCGATGGTGTTGCGCGCCTCGGCATACGCGAACGAGAGCAGCTCGGCCGTGAAGCGCGAGATGTCGAACTGGTGGAAGCTGTGGTCGCCGACGCCGTCGCCCTTGAGCAGGTGACGGCGCACGCGGTAGGTCGCCATGGTGGCCCAGACGAAGCTGCGCTGGGCGGCGCGCGCCGACGCGCACGTCAGCCAGTCGAGGTACTCGGTCAGGTGCGGGACGAAGGCGGCGGGCACGCTGACGACGCGGACGAGGCCGACGAGGCGGACGTGCGAGCGCGGGCGCACGACGTGGAGGCGGTCGTAGATGACGGTCTGCGGGCAAGCCGGCTCCTTGCGGAGGCGGTAGAGGACGCCGCCGCCGTCGTCCTCGGGGGTATTCGCGTTACTCGGGGAGTTGGAGGTGTGCCAGTAGAGGTCCCAGTAGAACTCCTCCGAGGAGAGGCCGTCCGAGACCATGGCCTCGTAGGTGTCGAAGGGGAAGTCCGGGTCGGTGGACACGACGGCTGGGTAGAGGTGCTTCTTGTGGCCCTTGAAGATGGGGAGGGGGATCGATATCATGATGTAGAGCGCGCCGACCTCGAGCCGTTCCAGCCTGAGGACCGGGTGGGTGGAATGGAAGTAAGGCGCTGCCAAGCGTTCCAGTGAAGTCGCCATGGTGTTTGCTTTGCTTTGCTTTGCTTAAAGATGTCTGGCCTCAACGTCGATTATTATGCTGTTTAGACAAGATGAAGAATGAGACGAAGAGGGTGTCTATGGCAAGGGGGATAAAGAAAAAGGAACTGGTTAGAGTTGAAGAAAGGTAGAAAAAGGTTGCTTTTGTCTGACAGTGAGTGAAGTGAAGTAAAGTGAGGTGAAGTGAGGTGAGGTGAGGTAGAGGGAAGGGGCAGGAAAAATACCTGCGCACATGGACTTTCACTTGCATCAAGGTACAGTAGCAAACTCTTTGAGAAACTTCAATTGTAAGCCCTGATGCTGCTTTATTTCCATAAGGCAGAAACAATAGTCCCTGAAATCCTAGGCAAGAAGAAAAGGGTAAAGGAGGACGTCCTGTATTGATGCTCAGACAAATAAAATATAAAATAGGACATAGTCTAAAGTGATAAATAGTTAGAAACATATAAAACTAAAACAATAACCTGCAGTATCCTACTCAACTTTCTACCCTTTATTCTATCAGGTTAGCATAGCTTACTATTGTTTTGACACACTCTCTTACTACATTACTATTATAATCTGTAAAGTAAGCTTAGTAGAGATTTAGTTAGCATTGTTTATTTTGCCTTCACTTATTTAAGCTTAACTAAGCGCAACAATCTAATAACAAATCTGAAAGGCTATTTGAATAACTTTGCTAACAGTTGAGAAAAAAGTTTAGGAGCTTGTAAAATAATTTCCCCTAAGCATACAAAGAAAAGTGTGTCGTGACCTATTCTAGTCTAATGCAACGCCTGGCCCCCTGATTCTCCTGTTCACAACCTCATTAAAGCCTTCTGCTTTCTTCTGCAGGCAGCTAAGAATAGCTAGTAATACTGCCGTAGAGAGTCCTATCATGATCTTGTACTGCAACTGAAACCCCCGTCGGTAGCTCTCAATGGTCACGGCAGCCTCTCCTGGTGTGAAGGAAGAGATGGCCGTTGCTGATTGCTGCAAAGCCTTGAGCTTCTCGGGTGGTAGCACACCGCCTCGAGAGTTGTCTATCTCCGCGTTCAAACTGGCTTGAGCTGCCACCACGACAATGACGCCACCAAGCACTCTGATCTGAGCAATCGCGCCGATGGTCATGCCTTGCTTGCCATTAGTTTAATTAGGGATCAACTGTCTCTATGGCTGCTCAGTGTCTCTACATATCCACGTCATCGTCGTTCCTGACCTCCACCTGTGCCACAATGACAAGACAGCTCAGCGAATGACCGAACTTGAGACCCAAAAGGACTTGAAACGCATACTTCGCTGGGGGCAGTTCTCGCGAGGCCGCGGGTAGGGTCGTCATAAGGCCCAGTCCACGCACTTGGAGGCCCAGCGAGGCGGACAAAACGTGGCAGCTGACGTCGTACTTCTTGGAGAAAATGCCGCCCCAACGCAGCTCCCGTGGCCGAGATGAGGAGGGGCGGCAGCATGCGGACGCCGGCCTCGAGGGGCGAGAGGCCGTTGATGAGTTGGTACCGCTGTGGAAGAAAGACGATGGTGACGAGAAACGGGAAGCCCGCCAAGAGTGCTGTTCTGTGTGTGTGGTCAGTTTTGAGGACCAATGGGATGATGGCAACTGTGGACAGTAAGGGGGGGAACAAACAGGAAAGAGAAGCTGATGATGCGCTGTCTGACCAGGTGTATCGGGAAAAGGGGCAGGGCCGACGACTTCTTCACCCAGGGTTTCTTTGAGAGGATCCATTTCCACCCGAGGAAGCTCACAAACCCGATACCGCTGATGAAGAAACTGGCGATTACAACGGTCCCGTCCCATAGGTAAAAGAAGCCGCCTTCCTCAAGAGCGAACACAATCATGATGGACGCTGTCAAGTAGAGCAGCATTCCCAAGTAGTCTATGGAAGCGAACGTAGTCTGTGTTGCCTGGAGACGGCGCGCGTTTCGGGGAAAGAAAAAGACAACCACTACGACTCCGACGAAACCGGGCGAAACTTGGAAGGCTTGGGGCCTTCGTCAGCAAAGTCAAAGGCTTCAGAGTGAGATGCCATAGAGGACGTCCTACTTCAGGTAAAGACCCAACGCCAGTTTCCATGCTGCGTGATGGCGCCACCCAGATTGGGACCCAACAGGCTCGACATGGCGAAGATTGAGCCCATCAGCCCAGAGGATATGCCGATGTACTTCAGAGGCGTGATCTCAGTGATGACGGATACGGCCATGCCGTACAGCCCAGCGCCCCCCATGCCCTGGAATGCTTGGAAAACGATACTGAAGGTTCAGCAAAGTAATCATGTCCAGTGGGACATGCGGC
>PJEX01000173.1:79480-92102 GCA_005350895.1 Colletotrichum tanaceti
GGGGGGGGCTCTTGGGCAAGCCAGTGTATGTCAAAAGATACGACGTGACCACCCAATTCGATTTGTTGAAGCTGCCCAGGTCCGACGCTATCGACACCAAAGAGGTGGCTATGATTGTTGTCTCGAGGCCGGACAAGAAAAGCCCAAAGGCCAGACTGTTGTAGGAGACGTCGGGTCAGAGAAAACGCACAAAGAGAGAGACACGATGCTGATCATCACTGAGTCATTCACAAAAAGCGACACACGCATACCATCCAATGTTGAGCCAAAGACGCCACCCATACTGGAGATCCAGAGTAGCCAGTTGGATCTCTCTCTTCTCAGGGTCCTGCTTTCGGACGGAACCGTCGTGCAGCTCCGTGAAGGACGAGGAGAGTATCTCCACCAGCGACCCATAATAGCGGGAGTCGGAGACCGGTTCGACGTAGAAGTCTTCGAGGTGGAAATCGTCGCCGGTGCCTAAGCGGCTGTCTAGTTCTCTGCTCCAGACGACGACGCTGTCTTCCAGGATTTGGTCCATGAATCGAAGTGGGGAAAAAAGGGTTGTATGAGAGAAGAGTTTTGCTGTATTGCTTCTTCTCTTCAACTATGGTAGGCCTTTTATAGATGAATTGCCAGTACCTGGGAACATACAGGTTTTCCACCAGCACCAACGTATCAAATAGCATTCTTTACACATCACAGAAATGTCACCATCCCGGTCGGCCGGTCCCGTCTTCTACTTGGTAATACAGAGAGTTAACATCCATCATGCCAGGCCATGACTATCTCTCGCGCCGTTAGGACTCTACTGATATGCGAGAATTGCTTCACGCGTACGGCGTACGGTGGAGGTCGCCGGGCCACGGTGATAGTCGCCGCGGGCGTGCAACAGACCACTCTCAAAACAACTCGAGTGCGGTTGGCTCTCGGAGAAGATTGTGCTGCATTCGATTTTTGCTTGCTCTGTTTCTTGTTGGTTGGAATCCGTCCCCCCCGACTGTGTTCCTCGCACGCGCACCCGCTTACAACTGCCCTTTGTCGCCCGACATATGGTCAGCGCAGCTTGGCGTGGGCGTGGCCCAGTCAAGGCTGGCCATCGCACCGGCAACGGCGACTTGTCTTGGGCCCTTGGTTGCGTTTATTCGCGGCAGCCGGGCTGAACGTGGCTGTGATCTACGCCTGGCCGCGAGGCGATGCCTGCTGGGGCTCACATTCCCTACAATTATGATGGTATCGAGTAACTCGCAGTGTTGAGCAACTTGTATTGATTAATCCAGAATTAAGAGAATGTTATATGATGGGAGAACATGTCTGCGCTTACTCCAAAAGGGTCGCTTGTCCCTTGAGAGCCTGTGACTTGAGACTGAACCCTTCATCAATTGATCTAAAATCAAGTTCCCGTACTATTACTACCATCGACCAGCCATACCAACACACCAGCACCGCATCCCGCGCCAGCCATCGCCGATATGTCAACATGTCTGCCACCCGGCGTGCCCCCCAACGTCAAGGTCGGAGGGGGTGTAAGTTGATGTGTTCCTTTGTCGCGTCACTTCTTCTTCGGAGGGGAAAGGGGTATAGAAGCCGACGACAACTCATGATCCCCTCCCCTTTTATCTCTTCTTTTTTTCTTTTCGTTTTTTCTAAATTGCTATTCGTTTCTCATTCACCGGCTACATCTCTCGCTTCGTCTCACTGCGTCATCACCATTGCTAACAGAGTCTGAACTACTGACTGCAGGAGAAGAGGACGGCCGCCACTCCGGCCCAACCTGACCGTGTAAGAATGGGGACAAGGAGATGCTGTCCTCCGGCTTCACGGGCGTCGACGTCGACTTCCGCAACTTCGAGGACGAGCGCGACCTCAGCCTCTCCGTCATGGTCACCACTGCCAACCAGCCGCCGGCTGTCCCCGTGCCGAACGAGGCGCTCGTCGTGCTTCCCAACCATGCCGACTCGGACGTCTCGGCCTTTGCAGAGAAGCTGAGCGGGCACCTGGCCAACAACGGCTGCAGCATCCTGCTGCGCCGGCTGCACGAGACGACGGACCTCGAGCTGCAAGACCGCTCTTCCCTGCTCCTCCTCGACGTCCCGGCCGACAAGCCCCTCCCCGCCGTCAGTGTCGAGGACTGGAACGCCCTCCGGCGTATCGTCCTGTCGTCCCGCGACGCCGTCTATGGGACGCGCGGCGACACCGCCAACTGGGAGAACCCGTCGGCGAACCTCATGTCCGGCATGGCGCGGAGCATCCGGTCCGAGAACCCGGGCCTGGGTCTCACGACACTCGACGTCGACTACGACTCGCCGACGAAGGCGGACGGCGGCATGATCAACGCCGTCTACATGACCTTCTGCAAGGCCTGCGACTCCAAGGGCGCCGAGCGGCCTGACTGGGAGGTGGCGGTGCGGGACTGCATGCCCATGGTGCAGCGCATCGTGCCTGACAAGGGCATAAACGACCTCGTCGCCGACCTCAACGCGCCGCCGCCGCCACGCGGGATGCCCTTCCGCCAGGAGGGCCGGCCCTTGACCATGGCCGTCGGCACCCCCGACCGCCTGGTTATCCTCCACTTCCGCGACGACACGCTCGCCGCCGCCGCCGCCGAGCCACTGGCCGACAACGGGGTCGAGATCCGGGTCAAGGGCGTCGACGTGGTGCTCAACTCTCTCGCCGGCGAGGCCCTGCGGCTCTCGTGGCGCTGCATCGCCCGCTTCGGCCGCTTCGTCGAGCTGGGCCAGAGGGACATTGTCGGCAACGCGGGGCTCGTCATGGCGCCCTTTCTGCGCAACGTGTCCTTCCACTCGGTCAACATGCTCGACCGACCTGCTCGACCACGACGTCGCCGCGGCGACGAGGACCAGCTGCTGCCGGCTGGCCTGCCTGGACCGCTGCCGAGCCGAGTAGTGGCCCCGGGTCTGCGGTGTCGTGATTGTACTTAATGATGCTGTAAGTCGAAGCAGTTTTGCCTGTTTCTAACTAGGTATCTAAGTGGGCATAACGGATAGTAGGTAGTAGTAGTAGTAGTAGTAGTAGTAGTAGTAGTAGTAGCTACTAGTAATAGATGTAATCATCTCCTAAGCAGAATCCCTAGGCGTCGACGTGCTCCATGTAGAGCGAGAGGTAACGCGCGACCAGTTCCTCGGGGCGACGCAGTGCGAGGTGCAGGGCCGCCGCGGGGCCGGCGTCGGATGTGCCGGAAAGGCGGCAGAGGCGGCGCTGACACAGATGATCACGGGGCTCGGCACGGGCGGCATGATGGCGCTCGGGTCGGAGAAGTACCCCTGGTGGTTCAACGACGCCAAGTTCGCACACATTTTGCAGGTGGACACGCACCACCGCGTGGCGCAGGAGAAGAAGGACGACGGCGGGCGGCTGCGCGACGAGCTGGGGGAGGGGCGCGGCCGAGGTGGTGGCGGCGGCGCTGGCGCAGAAGCTGGCGCGGTTGATGATGGTCTCGGCCGAGAACATCGAGACGTCGCGGCCCGTCAGCAGCCATCTCGTCGCTGGCGCGGACCATCGTGACCGGGTCCAAGGTGGTGTCCGAGGCCGTCAAGGCGGCCTGGGGGGGACTGACTGAGGTAACATAGGGCGATCGATGCAGTGATTCGGGTTACATGGAGAAAGAGGATGGATGTTCATGCTTGGAATTGGAATGTAGATTATAGAGACATTGTTCCATCTTGTTCAACTGACCTTTTTGTCTCTAACATAGTGCAATGCGGAGTATTGGGGAATGCAGTTTCTAGTCTGTAGTATGTGTGTGTCTACGGGAAGAACTCGTCGACAAGAGATTGATGCATAGTTAGATGATGACCTTTGAAAGTCACATCAGGAACGACAAGTTTCCAAAACACAATAAAAGTAAAAAAAATGAAACGATTGAAGATGATGAGGAAAAGAACCACGTGTTGAGAAATGGAGCAGCGCACACTACTCTGTACACACCAAAGAGTGGTTGGCAGATTTTCCCAATTTCAGGGTTCAAGGAAACCCCCTTCTCACCGACAGAGAGCTTGCTTGCTAGCTCTATGTATCATGTATCACGCCCGACCTGACCTGGGGGTTTGTTTCTACTGTAACTCTGTACAAGGTCAAGCCGGGGGGTTCGGAAAACAGTAAACGCTTCGTGGTGAGACAACCCGCCATTTCAGGGCGCGGGGTTTCGCTCTCGGCGTCTCAGTTGCTCTCCCCCGGGCCCCCATGCGTGTACCTGTAATTGGCGTGGACAAGTTACAACTGATAGCCAGACAGCATCAACCCGGCTCCGATGAACTACAACCAAGACATTCGAGTTGACAAGACCAACGTGAATGTGTCTTGGACTTGCAGCGCACCCTTGAAAGGTCATGTGCTCCCGTCACTTGACTTGAGCAGGCCAATAGACTCTCGGGGGAACTCTAGACATTACCCACCTCGCCCACGGTCAATCTCGGGTTGATTGGGGGTGTGTCTCAATAGCTTCAAAGTCGGTCTTGGTCTCTTGGTCTTCCTCAACAACATCAACAACAACACACACAAACAAAGAACGATCGGCAGACAACACACACACACACTCACAACACAACCTCTCTCTGGCCCTTATGTAGGTAGCGTAGCTACACTAAACAGCCAACCCCTCCGTCTTGCATCATGAGGGGCACCGCAGTTTTTGCCATCGACAAATCCCGTTCCCCATCCTGTATCCGTAATCCTGTAATCCTCCGTACGGGTACCCGTACGGATACCCCGTTGAATTTTTTGCAGCTTTTGCCAGCAGGGATCGCCCACCACCGCGCGGACCTCCTCCCCCTCTCCTCCTCCCCCTCTCCTCCTCCCCTCTCCCTCCTTCTTCTCACCTCTTGCTACTGAACCTTCAACCTTGCCATACGCTCATGGATTTGCCGCTGCCGAGTCATACATAACCATGGCTGCAGCTTGCCCTGCGTGCCCTGCCGCCCAGGGCCTTAATCAGTCTCGACCCACGCTAGAGAGACCATGTTTGTTCCCGTCTCCTCCCTTTTTTGCATCATGATGTGATCTGGACTGTGGACAACTCCACAAGTTCTGTACAGCCCGTCTGGCTCAACCAACTTGGCCCTGCACCTGATAAGCTGGACCGGTCAGTCTCCCTGGTCCTTGTTGTTTATTTTGGTTAAAAATACCCAGCAGCCGGTTCCCCGAAAATAACCCACATAAACCGCCACCCGGGCCCCCCTTTTTTTTTTCTCTCTTGGATCAACAAGACTCGAGAAGAAGAAAAGAAAAAGAGAAAAAAAAAAAAAAGACGGGGATCCTCCGCCGCCACTGTGCCACTCTAACACACTTCTTCCAGCACATTGGCGGTGTGGTGGGAACTCGGTTTTATGGATCCCTCCTCCTCCTCCTCCTCCAAGGGCTTCTGACCGAGCTGATACAATGATACATCGATGCAGTCAGTCACTCAGTCATTCACTCTGTCACTCACTCTGTCACTCACTCAGTGTCTGCTTCTCAACAACCTGGAACGTGCCTCGAAGCTTCTGTGGCCGAACTTATTCCGCTCCATACCTATGTTACATAGCTGGTGCGAGAAAAATAGAAAATAAAAATAAAATGCCTGAAGCTCGGGGGCTCAGGGGTAGGTAAAACCGGCGGTGAGCTCTCTGTCTATCTGTCAATTTGTGTCTCTCTCTCTCTCTCTCTCTCTCTCTCTCTCTCCGTCCGGGTTGTGATGTGTCTTGTGACTTGAGTTTCTCTCCATACAAACAAACATACAAAACCAAGCCACCGACCTCTCCGGATTTCTCTCGCTTGACTCTCCAACTTTATCCTTTCTTCTCTCACTCAACTTCCCAGTTACCTCACTCAAACCATATCCATCCTCTCTCTCTCTCTCTCTCTCCCTCTCTCCATCACCGTAATCATCCTCTCGGTTTAGAATGCCTCACAGCACAGAGTCCCTCAAGCTCAGCAGCAACAACTTGTCCGTCATCGCCTCGCAGCAGCAGCAGGATGGCGACCGCATCGTGAGGACGCCGACGTACGGCCGCGGCGACGCCGTCAAGGAGGGCATCGTCCACGTCGGCGTCGGCGGCTTCCACCGCGCCCACCTCGCCGTCTACGTCGACCAGCTGATGCAGAAGCACGGCCAGCGCGACTGGGCCATCTGCGGCGTCGGCCTGCGGCCCAACGACGCCGCCATGCGCGACGTCCTCGCCGCCCAGGACCACCTCTACACCGTCATCGAGCGCTCCGCCAAGGGCAGCGCCGCCTCCGTCGTCGGCAGCATCAACTCGTTCCTCTACGCCCCCGACGACCGCGAGGCCGTCATCGCCAAGATGGCCCACGAGGACACCCACATCGTCTCCCTGACCATCACCGAGAGCGGCTACTACTACAACGAGAACACCCACGAGCTGCAGGCCGACCACCCGGACATCCGCCACGACCTCGAGCACCCGGACGAGCCCCTCAGCACCTTTGGCTTCCTCTACGCCGCCATGGCCAGGCGCCACGCCCGCGGGCTGAGGCCCTTCACCGTCATGTCCTGCGACAACATGCAGAAGAACGGCTCCATCACGCGCCACATGCTCGAGTCCTTCGCCCGCCTCCGCGACCCGGCCGTCGCCCGCTGGATCGCCGACGAGGGCGCCTTCCCCAACGCCATGGTCGACCGCATCACCCCGAGCACCTCGCCCAAGGACATCGCGTCGCTGGCCGACGCCTTCGGCATCGAGGACGCCTGGCCCGTCGTCACCGAGCCCTTTATGCAGTGGGTCATCGAGGACAAGTTCTCCGACGGCCGCCCGCCCTTTGAAAAGGTCGGCGTCCAGGTCGTCGAGGGCGTCCACGAGGTCGAGCAGTTCGAGAAGCACAAGCTCCGCCTGCTCAACGCCAGCCACTCCGCCATGGCCTACCCGGGCCAGCTCGCCGGCTTCAAGTACGTCCACGAGGTCATGGAGCACCCCGTCTACCGCCAGTTCGTCTGGCAGATGATGCAGCACGAGGTCAAGCCCCTGCTGCCCGCCATCGACGGCGTCGACATTGACCGCTACTGCCACACCCTCATGGAGCGCTTCTCCAACCCGACCATCATGGACGGCATCCCCCGCGTCGCCCTCGGCGCCTCCGGCAAGATCCCGCAGTTCATCATGCCCTCCATCGCCGAGCAGATCTGGGCCACGGGGCCCTTCCGCCGCCTGTGCTTCGTCGCCGCCGCCTGGTTCCTCTACCTCCGCGGCGTCGACGACGACGGCAACGCCTTCGACGTCGACGACCCCATGCGCGACCAGCTGCAGGCCCTCGCCGCCGCCGGCGGCAACGACCCGCGCCAGCTGCTCAGCGTCAAGGTCCTCTTCGGCGACGACCTGCGCGCCGACGAGCGCTTCATCAACGAGGTCGCCAACGGCATGGAGCTCATCTCCAAGGACGGCGTCATGGCCACCCTGCCCAAGTACGTCGACTAGAAGGGGAGGGAGGGGTATCCCAAGGGTGTAAAATGTGATTGGGTCAGGTCGAGGTGTTTACCGCATGGGACATGCGAGGGGTTTTCTTTTTGGGGTCTTTTTTTTTTCTGTTTTTATACATATTAACGTTGTCATGAGCATGGTATAGAAGGGATAGACCTAGAGAGATGCAGCGATTCTTAAGGTCACTATGATAGATTTAATACAGCTAGAGATACTGACATCTTTTTGCTTACCGGGTCTGTCTGTCTGTGTCCATTGGCTGTTGAGTAGATTCCACTAACATGCAGACACAATGTTCTGTCAAGGAATCATTCACACATGAGAAACACAGCTCATGGCCAGACTGACCACGTGTGGTTGAATGCCGAGGACTTTTGCTAATTTACAATCCATTCTACGTCTTGAGAACTTGGATAGTGTACTTTGAAGACCAGTTGCTCGCATCCGTGAATCCAGTCGGTATGCCATGCGGTATGGACTTCATATGATAGTGGACTCCGTATAATAATTACGTCCGGCTGTTGTCCCTGTGTCGGCTCGCTCTCCCTTCCACAAGAGAGAAGCTAGAACCAACTCCCCTCGCCTCTTGCCAGCTCTTCCAGCGTCTCCCGGTATTCATCAAGCCTCAAAGACCGCTCGCCGCTTCTGAGACATCGTAGAAGCGGCCCTCGAGGCACCCTCTCCTGCGCCAAGCTCTCCGCCGGTCTGTGGCGTCCCGAGTCGACGTCCGAGGCGGCCAGAGGCGATTCGCCCTCCCCCTCCTAGGCACGCGGGATGGAGTTGCCGGATGTGTATTGGGCCTGTGTGGGTGGGCTTGCATACCCGCATCCTTGGCATGGCTCGCGCAGATGGGCCATATCTGTACGGATATTCCGACAGGCCAATCCCGGAGCTCGAGCATGTCTGCTCAGAATCCGGGCTGGTCCTTCTCGACCGGTCTCCAATACGATTTCTATCAGTTACAACTATTGGTGAACGACCAAACGACCCTCCCACCCCACACCTGCAAAGCAAAGTCAAGCTTTTCAAAGATTTGAATGTTCCTGCCAACCCCCCCCGTGTGCATTGTGGAGTATGATGTTTCGGTGGTCAGTTTGTCATTCTACGAGCCAGTCATGCCACCAAACATGAACGAGACCCCCAGCCAGTCCAAGAGTCAACGGCGTACTGGATCGGGAACGACCCCCTCCACGCCGGATTCTATGGTGAGCATCATGATGCATGTCCTCTTTGCAGGTCGTTGGCTTGTTGCTACGGATACAGTCAGAGCAGTACGTAGAGGGAAAACCCCGGTGCCGGTGTGGGTGTAACTCGACAAAGCTGGTAAACGAGATGAATATCCGTAGCTTTGCTGCTTTCCTGTCGCAAGTCTCGAGACATCCGGCTAGTTGATCATGATGAGCCCGACTAAAAGCCTTAAATGTCCTGATGGCCGCGCGCTAGAACAGTGCTGACGGACTGGTTACGCATGAAGGACTTATCCTTCTTGACTGGCTCTAAACACACTCTCCTACAAAGCTCTGGTGATACACGAAGTACGAAAGGAAAAAGAGAAAAGGCGAAGGAACTAAGAGAAAATTGCATCGTGAGAGGGAGACAAAGAGAGACCGACAACGGCAAAAGATTGATTTCGCCCGGACTTGAACCGGAGACCTTCAGTGTGTTAGACTGACGTGATAACCAACTACACCACGAAACCATGCTTATTAATGAACAGACTTCCATTTCTGGTAGCTATATACCAAAGACTTTTTCCTCTACCTCATTTTTGCATTAGTTTGCAATCGCTGGTTGACCTTGATCAAATATCATTGAGCAGTCCTGTAGCAGACGCTGCCTAGATTAGATGCAACTTCTTACCGCCCGCCATCTGGACAAGACATCGTCCGCGTCTAATTGAGCCTAAGAGACGCCATGTCTGAGATGGACACCTGTCCCCCTCCCCCTCCCCCTCCGCCGGAGGGGGAAGACAATAAGATAAAGAAAGTCTCTCTTCGTCCCCGATATCCCCGCGACAGCAGCTTGCAAAGGACCCCGGCTCGCCATTGCGCCAGGCCGTGGTTGGCATGCAGTCCAAGTCACTCCCCCCACCGGCGCGCGGCTTGGCTCTTGTCTCTGGGCGCTCTTCGCCTGGGGGTTCTAGGCCATCTGGCGTAAACTTTTTATCTCCTCTCTCTCTCTCTCTCTCTCTCTTCGCCCTGGTCTAGGAAGTGCGTCTGCTTATCGACATGGATTGCCCGAGGCTGGTTCGTTTGAGCCCAAATTGTCAGAAGGACGGACAGAGATTTTCCAGCCTCCCCCCAGCGCTAGAGAGCTCTCAAGAGTGTCGCAACCGAGGCAGCAGCTAGCTCTCCAGTTCTCCGCCGGTTTTCCGGAGGACGGCCCGCAAATTGGAGATGGAGGGGGGAGGGGGGGGGAAGCGTTAGGCCTGAAGCTGGAGACCCCGGATAGCGGAAATCAGCGCACTTAGCCTCTGCTCTGTTCCCTCGGTCGATGGACCAGATGATGGGCTCTCTCTCTTTGTATCTGCGTCTGTAGAGTCTGTAGAATGTGGGCTGAGGTTCATCCAACATGGTGGTGGTCAGCCCCCAAGAGCCTGGGCAACCACGCGACACAGCGCTTGTCGGAAGACTAAACATAACGGCTGACGGTGGAATGCCTGCCGAGATGGTGGGGAACAGCTCGTCGTCCCAAGGTTGTTTTTGCAGATCTCTCCCTCTCCTCTTCTCCTCTTCACGGGATGGGACGGGGTTGCGCGACCGGTTTCTGTTCATGTCAACCTGTCGTTTCCCATAGTCGAACCATGGCCAACTCGGCTTTCTTCTCATGCAGCAAAGACTTAAGCAAGTAAGGTCCCCCGGCCAAGAATCTTGGGGGCGAGAGACATACTTTGTGTTACACATTATCTGTATCCGTACATGTTCCCACTCAGGGCCCTTCGCTGATCTCTCAAACGAGGGGCAGAGTTGCGGGGTAGAGAGTAGAGACACACAGGCGCACCACTTCCAACGCGGCAACGCCAACAATAGAGGGAGAGGGAGAGAGAGGGAGAGAGTAAGAGAAGGGGAGAGAAATAAAAAATAAAAACACCAAAGCTCCATCGCGGGGTTATTACGGCGCCATCGTCGAGCAGCCGAGTGTCGTTCCACCCCACCACCAAGACCGAGATACCTAAGAAGTAGCCCCCCCCCCTTAACGTCATAAGTGAACCGCTGCCCTGCTTCTGCTGTTCACGCACCTTTCTCTCTTTTCTCTCTTCTCCCCCTTCTTCTTTTGTTGTCGACTGGCCTCCCCATATCCTTATTCCATACCAGCATCAAGATACCCAAAGGAGAAGCCTGGCAAGAAGCTCCAGTCAACTCCCTCGACTCCCTCGACTCCCTCAACTCCCCATTCTCTCTCTACTCTATAGACCAAAAAAAAAAAAAAAACCGTCTCCCATCCATCGCCCATCATGGCCGGCCCCGTCCCCACCGCGTCCTCGCTCGCCGACATCTACACCGAAGATGCCCTGCCCGTCCAGACGAAGCGCTGGTCCTCGCTGCTGTCGCAGTTCGAGGCCGAGTACGGCCACCCGGCCGCCGTCGTCGCCCGCTCCCCGGGCCGCGTGAACATCATCGGCGAGCACATCGACTACTCGCTCTACTCGGTCCTGCCCATGGCCATCACCGCCGACGCCATCCTCGCCTTCTCCGTCACCGACGACACCCCGGCCGACGACACCGACACCTTCACCGTGCGCGTCGCCAACGCCCAGTCCGACAAGTACCCGGCGCGCATCTTGGAGGTGCCCGTCGGCGGCGACGTGCCCATCGACGCCGAAGTCCACGAGTGGTCCAACTACTTCAAGAGCGGCCTGCGCGGCGCTCTCGGCCTGCTGCGCCGCAAGCACGGCGCCGCCTTCCGGCCCAAGGGCATGGAGATCCTCATGGACGGCAACGTCCCCGTCGGCGGCGGCCTCAGCTCCAGCGCCGCCTTCGTGAGCGCCTCCGCCCTGGCCGTCATGCTGGCCAACGGCGAGCAGACGGTCGACAAGACGGAGCTGACGGAGCTGGCCATTGTCAGCGAGCGCGCCGTCGGCGTCAACTCTGGAGGGTGAGTCTTTCCGAGGTTGCCCCCCCCCCCCCCCCCCATGCCATGTCCATATCATATACTATATGTTGAGTCTCGGTCAACCACCATCTGACAACCACTCCAGCATGGACCAGTCCGCCTCCGTCTTCTCCCAGCGCGGCTCCGCCCTCTTCGTCTCCTTCGTCCCCTCCCTGACCGCCCGCCCCGTCTTCTTCCCGACCACCAACCCGGAGCTCTCGTTTCTCATCGCCCAGTCCTTCGTCACCTCCAACAAGCAGGTCACCGGCCCCATCCACTACAACCTGCGCGTCGTCGAGTGCAGCATGGCCGGCGCCTACCTCAACGCCGCCCTCAACCCCCGCGGCACCGAGCTGCCCAGGGACGCCTCGCCGCTCGGCGTCTCCCTGCACGGCTTCCACGACGCCTACTTCGCCGCCCACGGCGATAAGCAGCCCCGGCGCGACGACGGCGCCTCCCGCGAGGAGGCCGCCGAGGCCCAGCTCCGCGAGCTCATCGCCGTCACCAAGGACACCCTCACCAACCCGGAGGGCTACACCCGCGAGGAGATCGCCGGCGTCCTCGGCGTGTCGCCGGCCGAGCTCGAGCGGATCTTCATGTCCAAGCTCTCGGTGCGCGCCGACCGCTTCAAGCTGCGCCAGCGCGCCCTGCACGTCTTCGAGGAGGCCCTGCGCGTGCTGCAGTTCATGAAGATCCTCGAACAGGAGGCCCCGGCGGCCTCGGGTGCCGCCGACACGACCGTTGACACGACCGCCTACAACCGGCGCCTCGGCGCCGTGCTCAACGCCACCCAGGACTCGTGCCGCGACCTGTACGAGTGCAGCGCCCCCGAGATCGACGAGCTGTGCCGCATCGCGCGCGACAACGGCTCCTACGGCAGCCGGCTCACCGGCGCCGGCTGGGGCGGCTGCACCGTCCACATGGTGCCCGCCGACAAGGTCGCCGCCGTCACGGAGGCCTGGGAGAGGGAGTACTACTCCAAGCGCGAGCTCACCGCGGAGCAGAGGGAGGGCGCCGTCGTCGTGAGCCGGCCGGGCAGCGGCAGCGCGGCCTACCTGCTCAAGAACGGCGGTTTGTAACGTGAAGAAAAGACCAGGGGGGGGGGGGGGGGGGGGGGGGGG
>PJEX01000174.1:8074-91852 GCA_005350895.1 Colletotrichum tanaceti
GGGGGGGCTGCACGATATTGTCGTCGGGGTTTCTTCACGCTGCTGATTTTACCTTTGGCAGAAGCTTCAGGTTGAGTGCCGTCCGAGCTTGTTGATGTGTTCCCGCACCGCTCCCCCCCCTTCCAGCAAACGAACGCAACAGGATTGGACGACCAAGTCAAACCGTTTCTACCTAGCCTAGATACTAGGTAAATCGTAACGACAGGCCGGCATGCACCCTTTCCGATTTCGTATGTTTTTGTTCTTCACGCGGCGAGCCGTTCACTGATGTTCAACACAAGCCCTCAAGAATATGAGGTGGGTGGAGAAGGTTGCGTTAGGCGGCTGGTCGTGAATGACTAGGTAAACAGCAGAGTACGGAGTGTCCGTACCTACCTAGCCTCTATAATGCGGAGAAGGTGGGGAAGAGATGAAGGGGAATATGGCCCAGGAACTGGAGTCATGAGCGGAGAGAGTGAGGGGAAGGGGAAGGGGGGCAACGAAATTTCCATTTCCTATTTTGCGTTAATTTTCTTCAGCCCGACGACGACCATCAACCCAACCGACCGACCGACCGACCGACCGACCGATATTACCGCTGCGGATGCCTCAACCTCGACTGACCAGTTCGGCTTGCTTCTCTTGGACGAGCGGTCACAGTCTCGACACAATCGAATACCACCAACACGATTGTCGAGCGTCCATCAGAATGTCTTGGATTAACAAAGCAGCTTGGCACTTTTCGCCAATGCCGTCGCAATAGCAACCCCTCCCCTCCCCTTGTCCGCCATCCGACCGAGCCGCCGGCAGTCGATAGGTCAACCAGGATCGCAGAGACCATCATCCACCCCTCTCGCCGTGCACCTCTCCACAAAGCTGCCTGGATGGGTGCTGGCGGGAGTCAAGTGACGCTGTGCATTCATAATGCAAGCGGCAGAGTTCCTCGCGAGTCACTCCTGTGTTAGATTCGGCTGGGATGGCATGCATCACGGTCCAAGTGGCTTTCTTCGCATCCGTCTCCTGCAGCCCTGGCCCGTTACGGCTTCTCTCCGTGCGCTCGTCCTACGGGTATAGACCGATCGGCGTACGGATACGGAAACTTCATCTCGCTGCGCGGCTCGTTGGCTTGTTTGTATGCTGGATCTGGCATCTGTCGTGTGCTAACGAGACCGCAGCATATGGTCGTTGCCTTGACAGATCGGTCTGGTGAACTGGCCGATGATGCTTGTTCCTAGATGTGCAACCTACCCAAGTCCCATCTGTAGACATACTATTATAGGTAGCCTTGGGTAAATCCGACTTCGCACACAACCTTCGGTGCCGCGACGGTCCACCTAGCTGAGCAAGTCTTTCCTGACACTGGAAACGATGCAAGGCGACCAGCGGTACCTGGCAAAATCGCCATTTCACCAACCAAAGTATGGTTCAAATACATGGTTGCCTTGTACGAAGTGATTCAATCGGTGGGGAGAAGACGGAAACCCCCGCTTGCACCGCCAGTCCTTTACAAGTCCAAGACTCGAGCTTCTTCGCCACTAGATGGTGTTCCTAAACACATTACCTAAACTGGCACGGCTGGTAACGACCAGGGCCAATTCACAACAGCCGACGTTATAGCTCCCCCACAGCTTGCTTCATGTACGGGGGGCGGGGGGGGCGTCAATTGGTAGCTCACCTCAAGACCGTGGACAACAGGAACCTGGAACCGTCCTTCCGTGCCGTGTCTCATTGAGCCGGCCGGCTTACTTGCTGTTTGGTGAAAGTTGTCAATGTAAGAGTTCCATTCCTGTATGGCGTAGACATTGCTGTACGTGCGGTTTGGTATTTCTCTCAGGCTAACTCACGGACGCCATCCCCACGCTCCTCCATCCTCAAAACACTTCGCACACCGGGGCCCAACGAGGTCGCTGTTCAAGTCAAAGAAGCCCGTCGTTCATCTAACCGAACAGGCATCATGGTCAATCTGCTGTGTGCCCAACCTTCTCCCTTCCATAGTTCCAACAGCACTTCGCCGTTGAACGGGCACACATGGTCTAGCAAAGGCGGAACAGGACGTACGCATCGTCATGTTCATGCCTTCTCAAACCTCATGGGAGTAGTATTTCCCTTCGAATGCGACAAACTGTAGGGCGCCTTCGACCAGTCAGCCAGGGGGTAGTGTGGGTGTCAAGATGCGCCGCGAGACTTACCAGAACCTGCTTTGCGTTACAGATCCTCCAGGCCATCTTCTTGACATTCCCGTCAGCGGGCACGATCGCGGGTGCAAACTCGATGCCGAACATCTGGTGAATAGCGTAGACGATGCGTTTTGCGTACTTTCCGTCCCGCTCGACATAGCCGCCGAACGCTTCGTCGACAGTGGTGGGCGCGATGTCGGGATCCCGATCGCAGCAGTTTTGCACGAGGGGCAGCAGAGCTTGCTCAACGGCCTTCTCGTACATGCCGTTGGCGTCAACCTCGACATCATCCTCGTCAAACTTGCCGATGCGAATTTCAAAGGGCTGCGAGATGGTCATGACATGATGGGCTCCAGCGTGGTGATACCGGAACTCGAAGACCCCCTGAGTCCACCAGAGCCGATCGCCCTCGAAAATCACCTCTCCCTCGACCAAGTCGGGGTCGGACGGATCCTGCCTTTTCACGGGGCGGTCTGGGACCAAGATTGCCTTGTCCGCCGTTGCGGCGTCGTAAGTACCGGGCGTTGTGGGCACCCACCGGCCAAGGGACGATACCTCCGTTACTTCTCTGGAGCGGTTGTCGGTCACCATGTAAAGTCCGATCCAGTCCGTGCTGTTGTGTTTCGCAGGGGCGCGCCACTTGACCTTCAAAGGGGAGCCGTAGTCGAACATCAACGTCTCGGCCCCACGGTGGAAGCGTGCCGTAACACTCTCTTTCCCGGTGGCGCGCTCGTTCACGGCCGAGTGACTCGAGGGAGTGCCCTCTACAGAGAGGGAGTAGAACTTGGGGTCCAGGCCAGCAAGATCGGGGGACAAACGAGTCACGGTCAGACGCGCCGGATACTTGTTGAACAAGGCCGAGGTATCGTGAACAAAGGTTTTGATGCCGGAGGCGAACTTGGGGCGCGCGGTGTCGAGGAACTCCTCAATGAACTGCGCCGTATCGTCAATCACCTTATCGACGCCTCGCTGCCATCCCTGGACGGGCGGCGGGAGAGAACGTTTGATAAACTTTGTAAGGCCTGCCTCCTGTCGGATTCCCCTGCCGTAGGTCTTTTGCATGTGCGGCTTCTCGATGAAGTTGATGAAGCCCAACGTAAACAGCTGGCTGACCAGCGCCATGATGAATATGGCTCTACTCCACGTGATGAGAGCAGATCCCCACAGGCCAGCCATCCCGAAGATTCGTTCCGGGTTGTTGAGGAAGCGGTAGATGGATTTATATGTCAGCCTGGCGGTCGAGTCGTAAAAGAAGTCGCCGTAGAACCAGCCAAACTCCCCAAGCGATTCGTAGACGCTCGCGGCCGTCCAGATTTGCAGCGCAACAAGGCCGGCCCCAACGACGTGCTTGAGAAGGACCCATCCGTAGGCCCAGTCTTCGGGCGGTGAGTACAGTTTCCAGCACGCCGCCATAAAGGAGCCCGTCACCATGACCAAGCTGAGGTGGTACATGGCCTTCCACTGGTTCCAGGCCTCGGTGTGGCTCTCGCCGTACTTGAGAAAGTGCCTCGTCCAGAATTTGTTGCGCGACTGCCACGCGAGGATAGCGCCGAGGCCCAGGTGATACCACACGCGCCAGAACAGAGCATGCAGGACGAAGAGGACCTGGAACAGCGGGGTGGACGGCGTGACCAGGGTCAGGACTGCCAGGTAGAAGCCGAGTAGCAAGACGGAGGTATCCGTGATGCGGAACAGATCGAGGTTGTTCAGGCCAATCAAGTTGTGCACCTGGGGCGGCGCTTCTTGGGACGCCAGCTCCGGGGAGACAGAAGCTTGGTCAACCAAGATCTCCTCAGTGTCTGACGACTTGATGGCGACAAGCTCCGGCTGACCGTTAATGGCCGTCGAAACGACCCGCTTGCGAGGGGCAGGGGGGTTGTACGTCTTTTCAATGTGCGGGTTCTCGACAATCACCAGGAAGGCAAACTGGGCGAGGTGGGCAACGATGGAGATGAAGAGGACCTCGTAACTCGCGGCCATCATGGAGATGCCGTAGTAACCGGCATAGCCAATTGAGTACATGGGATGAGGTGCCATCTCGAAGACGCCGTCAAAGGTCAGCTCCTGGTCGACAAGGTAAAAGAAGTCACCCCAGTACCAGGCGTAGTCCTTGACGACGCGATGGGCGTCGAGCTTGACCCAGAGGTTGAAGAGAACCAGGAGAATGCCGATGGACCACCGACCGACACCGACCAACACGTTCTCGCCCTCGGGGGTGTGGACGCAGATCATGGCAAAGAGGCAGTAGGACACAAAGTCACACATGAGAATCAGATCGACAACACGGCGGAAGACGAGCCAGGTGTTGTACTCCATTGGGGCCTTTTCGAACTCGTAGTCCTCGGGGATCTTTGTCTCGAGCTCGCGCTTGAGCATGTTGTAGAGCCAGGGCCGGGGCTGCTTGCCGGAACCGGGATGCTCGAAGAGCTTCCATCTCGCGGCCCACGTCTCCAGCCTACGATGTTGGGACTGGATGGTGAGGAGGTAGCCGATGCCGATGTTGTAGGCGGCGCGCCAGAAGAGGAACACAAGGGCGAAGATGGGGCGCTTCAGATTGCTGGGGAGGTAGTAGGCCGCGCTGATCTGAAGGGCGAGGATGGCCAGAACGAGCACGTCAGAGAGGTTCTTGGGCTGTCTCGGGTCAAGCAGCTGCGACACCATGTCATGGGTCGTAGGCACAGTGAAGACTGGCAGTCGGACGTCAGCAGACACGAGAGACGGCAAGCTCGCCGCGGGAGCTTACCTGTGCCATCCGGTGTTCGACCAAACGTCTTCTTGGGCTTCTGCTCCAAGTCCTCGATCGTTTCAACCTCGTCGTCCTGAGTGATTGAGGGGTCTAAGTCCTCGCTGCTGTCATCGGACAGGGTCTGCCTCTGGCGCTGGCGCAGAGAACCAGCATCTTTGGCGACGGAAGCGGTAAAGGAACTCATTCTAGTTGGGGGGTAATTCTCATAATAATTTCGAGTTGCCAAAAGGTCTTGAGGGTATTCACAGGCAAGGAGGTCGGTAAGGGCGTTGTGCGAGGGTGGTTCTGATGCTCAAAGTGTCCATGAGCCGCCAGTGTCTAAATGGAGGTTTGGATAACGAAGTGTCCCTTTGTGCGCGCCACAGTCGAAACGCGGGGCGGATCAAACAGGCAGAGAAAAATATCGGTAGGTTGTGAAGGAGTAAAGGAGTAAAGAGAAAGAGAAAGAAAGAGAGAGAGAGAGAGAGAGAGAGAGAGAGAGAGAGAGAGAGTTGTTGAGGAAGCAAAACATGGCACAACGTCACAGACAAGGGTGCAGCTTGTGGTTTCCAATGGAGGCAGCTGGAATAGCCGCCCCACTAGCCAGCGAGTTTAGATGGAAATGCCCGCCCGTCCCGCTGATGTTGAATGCTCTTTTGCCTTTGACTACCTACCGACCTAAGGTACATACGGGGAGTGGACACTGACAATTTGACACTTACAACTGTCCTTTGCATGTGATTGCTGAGAGGGTACTCCGTAGAAGTATCCGTAGCTTCCCCCAAGTTCGTCAAAGAGTCAACAATTCGAGCTTAGACGATCCAGCCGCGTGCGGCGGTCCAGCACCGGCACAAAGCTGCTGATGTACACCAATCATAGCATTAGCAGCGCCAACCAACCATGATGTACCTAGCTAGATAGGTATGGAGAGAAAACTCTTCGCAGCAGCTGTCGGTTCATCATGGCTAAAGAGTGGGCAGGAACCGGAAGACCAAGCAGCGTTGTCTTAGACATACGTGTCTCTCTCTCGCTCGAATGCCCCCCGTGTCCCCCCACCACTGGTGCCCTACGCATCCCGGCTCGCGCAGGAAGAAAGAAAAAATCCTTCACTCTGCTTCCAGCGTATTCTTCCCTCTACCTACTACCTACGTGTACTCGAGCGTGCGACAGACCTGCGCCTCTTGCGTCCGTACGTACCTCAGGCAGCGCCCGACCGACCTGCAGAGCAACCCTGTCCCAGACCTTCCCTTAGGTATGTACCGCGCCAAGTCTGGTCCACTTAACAGCTTACCTAAACCGAAACCGGCTTTTGGCGTCGAGTAGTTGCGTTCTAACGCTCGGGCGGTACAGCCGGAAGAGTACGGAGTAATTACCTACCTTCGTGCAGGCAAGACTGACTGACGATTTGGTGGGTCAGCCGTAATAATTAATGAGCTTTGGACTTGAACCCTCAGAAAGTCAACATCACCAACTTCAGCAAGACAATGCGAAAGATCGAATCAAACGACTCATAGGGACGGGAGAGTATCGCATTGCCCTATGTTATATTCCATCGCCGCCGGCCAAATCTAAGCCCTACAGTCTACTTATATAGAGCCAGCTCATTGACAGGGACGTGCCCGTCTCACCACCCGATGCAAACCACCAACATGAGCCATTCCCATCAACATCCCTCCAGAGGGAGCACGTGGACCCAGGCGAGACACGCGGGAGATTCAATTATTATGCTCTCCAGAGGCTGTTTGAACACCACTCATTCGTCCCCTCAATCCTTATGAGAGAGGCAATTCTGGTCAAGATGTCCAGGGTACGCCGGCCTTTCGCATGAACTCGTAGAATGAACCGCATCAAAACAGCCCACCACGCACCAAGGACCCCCTCAAGGCTCATGCCTCAAATTTCTCTCCCGGGTCGCGTTTCCCTTAGCAATGAGTGCCCGGCATCGTTCGACAGCTGTATAAGAACCGACGCTGGAGTTCGCAGGACCTGTCCTCGAACTTCTTTTGTGCCTGGTCTTGCCCGCCAAAGTGTCTGTTTCTACTGACCTCCTTCATTCGTTGACCGCGTCACATTTGACAACCGATATCTGCTCTCTTTACAGAAACCAAGTGGGAGACCGCTCTGGAACAATTCAGCGAAGCTGTTGTAATACTTGAGAATCCACGCCTCCAACCAACAGTCCTCCTAGCTACCTACCACCAACACCACCACCATCACCACCACCATCACCACCACCAAGATGGCAGGTGACACCCCGACGCCCTCCGTCGCTGGCGACAGCAAGCCGCTCCCGAAGCGCCCCGGCACCTCGGGCACCGAGAACCTCCTCAAGACGAACCGCCGCCAGGCTTCGGACAACTACCATCGCGCCCAGCGCGCCGAGCGGGCCTACCTCGCAAGGAAGCGCGCCGCCGCCGCCCGCGCCGACCTCTCCAACGCAAAGACCCACTATGCCGAGGGCTTCAAGCACCTCACCCGCGGTCTCGCCGTCACCATCTCGGCCGTCAAGTCGCTCCCCTATGTCTTTGACGAGCGCCAGGAGGCTGCCCGCCAAAAGGCCGAAGTCAAGAAGAAGCAACGCGCCCTCGAGAAGAAGAAGAAGCTCGAGGAGAAGCTTGCCCGCGAGACGGCCGATGCAGAGGCCGAGCCCACGCCGGCCGAGGGTGCCGAGGATACTCCCGCCGAGGAGAACGCCGCCTGATGGACCTTTCCTCCGCACGGGTTGGGGTCGCTTGAGGCCTGGCGTCTTCGTCTTGTATTTTGCTGCGAAACGGCACCGCCGCCTTCCTCCTTCGTGTTGGCGCGACCGCTTATTTGTTCGCCTCACGCACAACCATAATCGCAACTCTCCCTTTTCAGGCATACTCGCCATACGTCCCTCCCGGGGCACCCACACTCATTTTCACCATTTCATTACTCAGCTCCTTACTACCTCCTTTTTTCTCTCTTTACGTCTGTGTACATTTTCGGTAGTTGTTTTCGAAACAACAACACCCATCTCTCACGGCCTTGGACGACATAATGATGACGGAGCCAACATATATAGACCGACTCCCCTCATAGTACACACCGCACGTATGTAGCAGGCAGTTGGAGAGAGGACTTTCGGCCGGCATGTTTGGGTCTCTTTTCGTTCGGCGTATCGTCGAGGTCCCGCTCGTCTGCCGTTCGCCTTTCCCTTTAACTCGCCATTGTTTCCTTTGTATATCGGGTAGTACTCGTCGATTTGACCGGGGAGAGCGTGGCGGAATAGGAGTCAGGTCAGGGAGATTTATCAGAGATAGCCTGCTGCGCACATTTTTTCCTTTTTGTTACCAGAAATCTAGCAACATTAATTCCCATGCAAGCCCCAGCCAAAGAGCCTTCCTGCGACGTTTAAAACTCTGCAGACCCGTCTGCTTCTTCAGGAGGCCTAACGCGTCGCGCTCGACCTGCTTCGGGCTAAGCCCTCGCCGACACCCCGCAAACCCCTTTCGAACGTACCGTCTAGTTTCCCCGTAAGATCATGACTTTGCATTTCCGAGAGAGGGGGAGAGAAAAAGAGATAAACTACCGTACCCCTAGGATGCCAAATTTTGTACCGTTGCCGTAGCCGTATCTCCAGTAGTCGCATCAAAAGAACCGTCGTCGTTACCGTGCAACCACCACCTCTACCACCATCCCCAATACCATGTGCTTCCCAGCTTAGGCCGCCTTCTTGGCGAACTCGACTCTCAAGATCAAATGCTTGAAGCCGAAACCGTCCATCTTCGCGGCGGCCTTGACGGCGTCGCCTCGGTCCGCGAAGCTGATGAAAGCAAAGCCCTTGGCCAGACCCGTCTCCCTGTCCTTGGCGAGGAAGACGCGTGTGACGCGGCCGAAGCGCTCGAACATGTCGCGGAGCTCCTGCTCCTCCGCCATCTCCGAAACCTGTCGTCCGATTGTCAGTATGCCAGTCAGCCATCGCGAGGTCAGGGACGGAGGAACCCACGTTGGTGACACGCAGCGTGGCGAGGTCGTCCCGCTCGCCGTACTTGCTGCCGCCCATCCTGTCTCCCGCAGCCGCACCGCCAGCCGCGCCCGCTCTGAGCGCTGGGGGGACGTAACTGCCCTTCTTAACGCCAGGGCCACCGGCCGCCGCGGCGCCGCCCGCACCCGGCTCTTCGGGCATGCCCGCGGCAACATCGGCGGCGTCTCCGCCGACGGGCGCCATGGTGTCCTTGTAGGGACAGCGAGCGGTGAAATGCTCGCCGTTGCAGATACGGCACTTGACCTGCTTGTCCTTGAGCTTGTCCTTGAGGGCCTGGGCGCCGGCGTCCTCGCCCTGCTCCTTCTCGTCCTTGCGCCAGTTCGTGCTAGGGCGGAAGATGATGTTCTCGCCGACCGAGGTCGTGTCCGGGGCCGGGCCCGCGGGATCCTTGGCGCTGAGGCCGAACTTGGACCACGTCTTGCGCTCGGCGACGCGGGGGTTCACCTTCTCCGTGTGCGTCGTGTAGCGGATGCGGCGGGTCATCTTGACCTTCTTGCCCTGGTCATTGTAGCGGAAGGTGATGATGGTCTTGGTGCCGTCCTTGTTGCTGATGGTTTGGGGCGCGGGAAGCTCGGTCGATGTCTCCTCGACGTCTTCGTCGTCGGCCCAGTCGTGCCTGGTTGAGGGGGTTAGCTGATTTGGTTCCTTTTTTCCCTCGCCTCTTTTGCTTTCGGTGAGGGAAAGAAAAAGAAAGGTCGGCGTGGGCGGCGTACTTGGTCTTGGGCGTAGCCATGATGACGGGTATTATTCTCGCGAACGTAACAATCGGATGCGGGCTCGAAATCGGTCGTATCGGTCAGAGGCTTGCTGTTTTCGAAGCGGGTTGTCGCGATGGTCAAGTTCGTGGTGGGGTCCTTGACGAGGAATTTTGATGGTTGATTGATTTTCGTGGTGCGCCACTTGAGCGATGCTGTGGGGCCAGAGACGCTAGACCAATTTGGGTCTCACCTGCCCCCTTCAGCCTCCTCCTGTCTGGGCACAAGAGTAACCGAGTCTTTGAGTCTTCCACCGTCAATTGTCCGATCCATCACCATCAATAATATATGTACTGCACTTCACGTTCAGATAATACCTGTGTTCCATTGTATGTCTTTTAATTTTACTGCCTCATAAAGGCGCCTTCTATACTGATACAGGTCATACGACGCGTCACTCGGGGGGCCCATCCAAGGGATTTTGTCGCCTCTTTCTCTATCTGCCAAAACCAGCCATGTTTTCTGTGCCCACCACCACCGTCGAAACAGTCCAAATGCCGTCCAGATGGGAACCACGGAGAGGGCGCCTTTCTATCCGATAAACGCCGATTTGCGCAGCAAAGGGGTATGACGCAAACCAAAACCAAAGTAAGCAAGAGACATAGGAAACGTGACACCTGCGCCGCCGTCGGCTGTTCTATGGGCCGAAGCAAAAAAAAAAAAAAAAAAGGAAGAAAGAAAGAAAATTGTTGTTGATCTTGTGGATAGATCAGGCGAAGGACAGACAGCCTACGCTCTGGAGCGTGGCTTTTGAGGAATGGGAGGCAGCGCGTAGTTTGGTGGCGGCGCTGGTGGGGGTCCCTCGGAGAGCTGAGGCATGCTGCGTCTGCTTAGGCCAGCTCTCGGATGGTCAACACGGAGCATTTGACTGATTGATGAGGCGGGAGGGGTTGCCGGCGCTGCCCGAGGCGGAGCCCTGGGAGATGCCGTTGCTATCATGGGAGACGTCGGGAGAGGGGTGATCATGTCGTCGCTCCCGGGTGACAGGCTCAAGGTAGAATGCATGCTGTACCTTTTGTTGGCCATTTGGTCGGGAGACCGAGGCCCGGTCGATGGCAGTGGGAGAGGAGAGTCGCGAGCAGCCTCGCAAGACGATGCCGGGCTTGGAGTCTTGGACGGGAGGATGAAGGTCCGAAGCTCTGGCGAGAGAGGCGCCTCTTCCAGCTTGCTAAGGAATGGCGAGCTAGCGTACCTTCGCGGGTTCGTCCGAAGAGTCACCGTGACAGCCTGCTCCCTGGGACCAAGGCTGGCTTGTCTGGGAGGAAACGCACCCGACACATCGCTGGACGAAGTCGGTCGCTCCCGTGTTTCCAGGACACGTGCGAACACAGCCGCCTCGCCCTCCACAGCCTCGAGACCCGGCACCGGAGATGGCTGGTCTGTCACAATCGACAGGGGCCGCGCCATGGCGAGCGCGGTTGGGGGAGTTTTGCGGGCAACCCGGGGGATGGAATCCCGGCCTCTCGCCTGCTCGGGGCTAGAACAAGGGCTTTTGGCGGCACTGTAACGCCTGCTGATGGGAACGCTGAAATTCGCGGCCACGTGCGCAAAATCGGCCTCGGTGTACGTGGACTGAGGCCGCGACATGGGCGAGCCCCGAAGCTCTAGGTAACCCGAGTTTTGTAAAGACTGCCTACGGTCAAGAATCGCTGCAGCGTTCGGTCTCGGTCTGACCGTGAGGTTCTGGTTCTCTAGGACCGGAGGGGGCAGGTCATCAAGATGGCTGCTGACAAAGCTGTCGCGGACTGGAGAGCACGCGGGAGAGGAGCCGGCAGACGTGAGAAAAGTACGTTGACCAGAAGAGATATACGAGAGTCGGTTGGTGCTGTCGCGTAAGCTGTCAAGTTGGCGGCCGTCGTGCGAGATGATGCTGTTGGTGGTGGAAATGTCGTCGATCGAGGGGTCACGAGTCATGTCGGCATCCGTCACGGAACGACGCTCGTCCTCATGCAGCCTCGCTTGCTCCAGTTGTAGGGAGAAGTCCGGCGGGAGCACTCGCGAAAACCTGTCGGGGTCACGGATGACCAGAGTGCGCTGGCTCGGCTGAATCCGAAGCTGGGCGACTTTGTCATCTACCCTAGGCCTGCCGGTCTCCGAGAGGTTCTTCTTCCCCCCAAGAGCTTCGATTTCCCGGCGTAGGATACTGATCCATGATTCCATCTCCTCGGCGCTGTCAAAGACCATGAGAAAGTTGTCGGCATGCCTCTTGTCGGATGCGCGGAAGGGCAGGCGTGCCAGCAGCGAACGGGAATCGGTAGTAGAGACGCCGTTGGACTCCGTCACCGAAGACACCTGGAGAACCCAATGCTTCCCGGGAATCGCGTCACTGACAAACGCAGCGGAGTCCTTGCTGAGGTGGAGCACCTTTTCTGGTAGACGGTCAAAGTTGCCGTCCCCAGCATATTGCAGCAGGTAGCCCGACGTGCAGAGGACATAACTCTTGGTTGTCCACTCAAGCCTCACGGTAGACAGCGTTCGCAGATGCTTCTTGCGCGCCCTTTCGGCTGTCCGGTGCTCCTCAGCCAGCTCCGGGGTGAGTGCGAGCTGCGTCAGGTCGTCACGAAGGCTGACGCTGCCTTTCCGGTCGGTCAGGCGGAGGATAACGTCGGCGGACGTCGTGGCCGCCGGGAGCTGGGCATGCTTGATCGCTTGAGGATATGCTTGAAATAATGGCGGGGGATCCCAGGTCGCGAGGTTGCCCCGCGATGGCCTTGCCGCGGGTGCGATATGTGGCCTGGACTTTTCCGAGGTAGTTGGTCTTCTCTGAAGGGAAAAGTCGTTCGAGGGTGCGCTGGTTGCGACGGACGTCGGCCGCGAATGGCTGCCGGGTAAGGTGAGTTCGGATCGCATCTGAGGCCAGTTGCTAATCTCGGCCAGCGAGGCGCGAATGCTGTTGGGTCGCCCGGTGTCGAAGTAGGACGAGGTGGGGTCGACTTCACGAGCGGCCTTTGCCCTGCCAAAGATACCCTTCAGTCCGAGTCGCGAGTCTCGCCTGGTGAGCCTCTTGTCGGTGCGCAAAGGCACGCTGGTCGACTCTCCGGCGGCGGTTTGCACATTGGGCGGTCGTGCTCTGCGAGACTGTGTCGCGCGGTACTGCAGTGTTTCCGCAAAGTTGGCAGCACTGGGGCTGCTCGGCTCGGCATCGGCCATGGCTGGGTCGGTTGATCTAGCCAGACGTCGATTTCAAGAGAATGCTTGTGGTGGCGATTCGAGCAGACAGTTTCTATAGGAGAAGAGCGTGGGCAGTGATGTGAGTACAAGACGGTCAAGGACGGCGATGCGCTCAGGCATAACAAGGAGCAATAGGTGGATTTGGCAATGTAAGTAGAGCTGGTAGGCACAAGAAACAACTGATGCTGGCAGGGTGTGACTGTGGGTCTTTGGGACCAAGCTCTTCAACCCCGGCAATAGGACGTCGAGGGTGGGTTTGAAAACGATTGTGAGCCTGATGAGAGGGAGTCCGGTAAAATCGGGTGCGTCTTGTAAGTGCTTGTGGTTTTGAAACCCCCTATTGCTGTTTAGTGTTGACGCTCGACGGCGTGTCCGATGGGACTGAGAGGCGGATAGGCTGCGGTGTTGTTGGTGGTGTGTGTATAAGAGGCTGGGCTCGCGCTGGGAGGTAGGTAGTATTGGGAAAGAAGCAATTCACAGAACTGGGGTGAAAGATACGAAGTGGTTGGATGAGAGAGGTAGGGAGTAACAGTGAGAAAAGAGGGCCTGCCTGACGGACCAACTGCACCCTGGAGAGGAACGCAGATGGAGGTGGATGAGAAGAGGATGAAATGAGACAACGCTCGCGGGAAGCAGGAACGGGGGGGCTGAGAGGGCATTCGGGCAGTAATAATAACAACAACAACAATAATAACAACGGGGGGGGCATTAAGCAGAACTGGATGCTGCGAGAGTGATAGAGTGCATGTGAGGAGCTCGGCCGGGACACTAGGCCGGGTCGGTGGGTTTACTTTAGCTGCTAGCATAGACACAAGGCACACGCACAGGCGCAAGCGCACCCGCTCAGCGAGGTAAGGTGCCTCTCTCCCAGCAGTACTTGCTAGGTACCTACCTGGGGGGTGGTTGGCAGGGTGGCGGTTAAGTAGATGGCTCTGTACCTTGTCCATGGCGACCTCCAGGCCAGGATAATAATGGATCATCTAAGTTTGTATGGATTTTCTGCTGGCTCGCTTTGGCGCTCCCCTATTCCCCGTCTGCCTCTGACTAACCATCTTCCAACATGACGATAGGGAACGGTTATGAACAGACAGAGACGCCGAAGAGACAGCGCGGCCGACGTCTGGGCTGAAGCACAGGGCCCTCCCTGTTCCCTGAACCTTGTATCGTCCGGCTTCAATGTTCCTTGGTGCCCCCTTGCAGCAGTGCCCAACTCGCCACCCACCTCAACTTCTCTCGTCCCATGTAGCGAGCAAGCGTGGACAGCGGCGGCGGCGGCGGCGGCGGCGGCGGCAGAAGCAGAAGTTGAGCCAAAAAAGGAACAGACAGTACTAGGAGCGGGCTGGCTCGTGAGAGCAGGGGAGACAGGGACATGGACTCGACAAATCGGATGGTGAGGTAGGTAGGTAGGGAAATGGACAGCGAGAAAGAGAGGGGGACGAAAACGAAGCTATGAAATGAAAAACTCTTCAAGAGTCACTCGCTTCCCGTTCCCCATGACACACTTGGGGAGCTCTTAAATGTCATCTTTTCCTTCTTCGGGATCCCCTGGTAGCCCGAGTCCATCTTGGGGTTGTGTGGTATCCCCCCTGACTAGGTAATGCTGGTTGATACTATCCGTACCGCAGACCCCAAGCTTTGGCAGCCGGCAAATGAAGCCTTAGCCAAATTAAAGGCGACCATTTGACAATCCCTGACAAGGGCTGCTTGCTGGGCGAGCGAAATGGCTTTAATGTAGGAAAATATGCCACACACCTGACACCAAAAAAAAAACCCCCCATGTGTGTGGCCTGCATCGGTTTTCGCCGTTCGCCAACGTGCAGCTGCGAAATGACGATACGACGTGCCGTCGTCTCGTCATTTCAGCATTTGCAACAGGATATGAGAGACAGAAAGACAAGATACGTACCGCAACGATAAGGCATTCGTGCCCGCCACCTTGCCTTAGTTGAGCTGTACGTAGTGCTGCGCATCCGGATTTCGTGCATTGCGTATCCGTACTGCACCTACTACCGTCGTTCGTTGCCCACGAAGTGGATGCACAGCATCACAGCATCCGTGCAACGACCACATTAAAAACGCCCTGGGTTCACCCTTGAGGCCTGCCGAGAAGAAAGGACGACAGACGGAGCCGGTGTCCCATGTTCGTCTGGGTATGTTTGGAACGGAAGGAAACACGCCAATGACCTGCCTCCCTCACTCTTCCCCTGTTTTGCTCTAGCGAATCCCCGGCGCAGAACCATCCAAAATCCGACGGAGCGGATACATGCTCAGGGATTAAATATGTTAGCGCAGTGAATTGCTAACCATAGATAGGAAGATTGACAGACTGTGGAGTAAGTAACTATACTTATTGTTATACAGAAAACGCATCTATTTTCTAGTACCTCTACTAGAGGGTCTGGCTGACAGGTAGAAGCTAGGCTACTGAAAAGTGCTGTGAGAAAGGCTGTATAATACATAGTAAGAAGCATTATGAATACTGCTGGTAAGGCTACCTATGTTCTTATTATTCAGTTAGTAGGCATAAACAACAGCTGAAAATATGTACTCTAAACTGATATTTCAGTGATATATACATGTGACGTATGCTAGGCCAATTGGCATAGAGGGACTGTTGTGTGGTGGGTTAATGTCATACGCTAACATATTTAATCCCTGAGCATGTAGCTCTGGCTTCTGCAGGGGCAAATAACGTCGTTCCATTGCAAAAGGGATAGTCCCCCTCAACCCTTCCACCAACAACGCCGGAGCACTGGAACCGCAAAGGATAATGGTCCTACAGAGCACGGATACACTGCAATAGATGCCAGGTACGACGAAGATACATGACTGCTTCCCCACCCCCAAAGCACCCAGCTCAAATGTTTGCCAAAAAGCAATTGAATAGGGTAAACCGCCCCCCCTTCGCCGAGAAAAATGACCTTTTGCAGGAAAAATACAATGTGATCATCGCCAAGGTACTCCTTATCAAAATACACGTCACCGATACGAAACCCGACCACTTGGTGGCAAAGGTGACCATCGACCGCCCCGGCACAACCGGCACAACCACTACCAGCCACTCGCATGTTCGTCTGCCCAGCGACTTTCTCCACGCTTCATCTAGAGACTAGAACCGCGAGCCACGAGGGCTGGCTTCGCTCGAGAGGGCTTTGGATGCCCATGCGCTTCTCTTTCACTCGTTAGCATCGTCATTTCTCCGAGGCTCTGAAACCCTAGCTCACGAGCTACTGACTAGCTGTTGCTTGACTCCGCGCTTCTTGTTTGCCGTTCCCTCCAAGGTTAACTACCTTGCCAACCCAAGACTGAGGTTTCGGTTTGGGAAGAACCAGTTCCCCCCAGTAGGATTTGTAGCCGTCGACCGGCAGGGTGAAGAACGTTTCCCTCTCCAGACCACACACGATTCCGAGTCCTCTGCCGCGGCGCAACCCTTGGTTGCGTCCCGCTGTTCGTGCATTGATCCTTTGCGGACTTTTATGAGGATGTTCTCCAGGGACTACTGACCCCTTAGTAATAACACACTTCTGTCTTGACGAACGACGCGAAAACAACTTCAATATTCTGCTTCAAATATCCCGTAAGCCAAGATTGGCAGGCCCCCTGGAACTGATTGAGAAACTCGGGATCCATGTCCGTCTGCTACGAGGCCATCTACGCTCCATCTGCCGCTTGCATGGCTCCCTACGGTTGTTCGTTGGCCTTGTCCCCCATCCCCCGTGTCAACTGGCCATGGTCCAACACATCGGCGTCTAGAAACCGCCCTTAGCCTCCCTTCTCCTCGGCTGCATTGAATAGCGTCGCCTCTTGACACTCGACGAAACACTTGCACAGGTTAGCTGCTACCACCACCACTTGGTGGGGTACGTCTGCCATCCGTGGGTGGGTGATTGAAGCAATCTTGTCCTTCCGACGGAATGTTGAAGCAACAGCATGGGTAATGGCGAAGGGTCAAGATCCATCAATCTTCATGACCTCGCGCTCGCCGCTGATCATTTCAATCGTTTTCACAGGCTGCCTTCGACTGGTGTTTACATGGCGCTCGGCCAGTGCAGATGCCATCCAACCCTTTGCTGGGACGACGCGGCGCTCGTGCGATAAGCCGGTGCTTGTCCCCAGCAACCCAAGCAATGGGGTCATAGAGTACCACTGCGTTTGACGCGGACTCGAACCTTTTCCCCCCTTTCTTTTCCCGCTCTCCTTTCTTACTGGGGAAGCCTGCTGCCGGTTCTGCGTGATTGGCGACGCCTGACTGACGAGTAACGCACTCCGTGTGGTTTCCAAAGCGAGCCTCCAAAGGAGGCTCGCTTCTGGATATCGAATTGGCCCTGTCGACAATCAGGCTGCCAATCCTTACCTGCCGGCACTACCGGATGGGTCCCCCGGGTCTCCTGCGCCCGCGACTTCGAGCAGGGCTGTCTGTCCCCCCCCCGGCAGCCAGCCGCTGTCGAACCAAATTTTCTGCCTCGGAAGTGTTTTCTCAGATCCATCCGAAAGGGAGTGCCGGCAGCAGAATTTTCGCTACCATGCGTTATCCTCAGCGTTCAAATCGGAGCAGGCCATGGGTTATCAGCCCTTGGGAGCGCACCCAAGTGAGTTGGCGGGGATCGATCTGGCGAGATGGTGGTCGTGCTGTTCCTGCAGTAGCGTCCTTTCCCTCCTCCACCTCCACCGGCTCTCGGGACTCGATTCGGTCTAGGCCATTGATCGCCGGAACACCATCCAGCACGCCGGAATCTCTCGTGTCCACCAAGCAGGCAAGACCCTGCTCATAGGGGGGCATCGGGACTGTAGAGTGAGCAGCGCCCTGTAACCGCTCACTGCGGAATGGGCACCAAAGCCTAACCATACTGTAGTACTAGTGTGCACTTTGGGCGGCTCCAGTATTGCTAGCAAGAAGCGAGAATGCGAATGTCTCATTGCCACGTTGCTTTTTGAGTCTCTTCCTCAGACCAGCGAATTTGTCACAGCAGCGGCTGGCTGTGCATCTTTACCCTAGGTAGTCCTGTTTCAATATGTATCGGACGGTTCTTCTCCCCAGTCTCTGTCTATTGCAATCTTTGGGTTCGTGCGTGGTACTGCAAGGCAATCGCTGTGTGTCAACTTGAGTTCTGGATGTCTAGGCCAGTCTTCATCCCATGTCAGCTATGAATCATGAACCAAATGGGTCTTGGTCGACTATGCAGTTTGATATACGCTGATCCTGAATACTTTGACGACGACAGCAAAGTGAAGGAGACCGGTCAGAGCAGAATCATCCATAGCTTGACGACAGCTCTCAAGCGAACGGGAGTAAACGATTGGCCCTCAAGCGATCAGTACCGATGCAACAACAGAGGCCGGCAGATCTGATGGCCGCGACGATCAAGCGCGACACGATCCACCGAACGGCCCAACGGTCTCTTCCGCTGTAGTATCAGCTCTGCTATCCGATACGGCGATACCTACCCGATAGCAAGCGCACAGTCCCTGGCCGCGTGGTCCAAGTGCATACGGACCCTGGGTCTTTGTCCTTGTGTCCGTTTCCGCCATCATCGTCAGCTCTGGCTACACACGCACCGCGTGCCAAGACCGATCACCTCGGCAAGGCTTTTGGTGTACAGTCCTAGCATGTCCGTAGCGCAAGGTTGATCCAGACACAGAAAAGGCCGCGCTGAAAATGGCTATTGGCGGCGCCTTGATCGGCACTTGTTCTTGGACCGGTCGCCCAGACCCGCGCTCATGGCGGGAGGTCCAGCGAAGAGAATTTCCAGAATAGAAGGCTCGGGCCCCGCCGAACATCACCAAACGGTGGCTTGCGAAAGGTCACCTGAGACCCAAGTCCGGCGGCGGTGGGCTCGACAAGAATAAACATCGGATAATAACATTTTGAATCCGCTCGCGAGGCTTCGTTTGACAGCGCGCCGTCCGATTTGCGTGTTTGTTTTTGGAAGCCTTCACGTGGAACCCACCTCGAACAAAAGTCGTGGCTTGTCAGATCAACACCATACCGACCAAGACGACCCGGATATTCGCCGTCAGGCCCGTGAGTCTCGACAGCTTGCATTGGGAGCCGAGGATGGGTGAATTCCTCGTGAGAACCAGTGACTTTGACCCCGAACTGTAAGCCACTCGCGAGGATTGGACCCCTATTCTGGCTGGCTCATGCCCGCAACGGTTGTATGTTCGGCCGGTAAGAGTCAAGCGAGCGACGAGGTGCAAATTTCCGGTACTCGACAAAACCATTGGACCTGGATCCGGCCGCAAACGCTTCTTGACCAGATGGCAGACGACGGCTCCGTTAACTCCGTCAGTCAACGAGGCCGGTGGTCGGTGGTCGGTGCCGCCGGGCCAGACGAATCAGAGGATGATGTGACTAAGCACCTACTTTTCGGGATGGCCCAGCTTCCCTCCGCAGACTTTAGGCCGTCTGATTGGTGGAATACGGGACACAAGACGTCACCCGCGAACCTGGGTAGGTAGGTACCATCTATCTTGGATCCTGATGAATACGTGGGTACCTACTGGAAGCTACCTATCTCAGTACCTACCTAGGTAGGTAGGTAGTTAGGTAATACCAGCTTCCGTTTGCCTGCCTGCCTCGCAGACTTGCAAAATTCAGAAACCAAACTTGTCACCAGTCACTGCGGTCAGCCGACGTCCATCGAGCATGCTGCCGTTTTGTGTGCCAAACCCTCTGATCTCCTATGATATTCTCAGCTCGCGTCCATCTCTCCTCTAAGCTCCTTAACCTCTTAATCCTCTCCTCCAGATTTCATCGATTCTCTCGCACCCATACACACTCCTCTAGGATTACCTCACACTGGGTACCTAGCGCGCTACTTCTGACGTACGAGTCCCGTCCATCTTGACAACGATCGCACGATCGCTTTTCTCAGCGTTCGACTAGGCATCTGTCTGGCCCACTCGCTGTTGCTGTCGCTGCCGCCACTGTCGCTGGGTACCCACGGTCAACCACACGAATTATCAGCACAGCCGTCTCAGCTTAAACAAACCATTAATCTCATGGCCCCGGACCTGAACTCTCTCCCCTCATCACCTCCATCTCTCCCCGTCCGATCCAGAATGTCGTTCTCCAACAGCGAAGCCCCATTCCCTCCCAATACCGGCGGTTCCGTCCACAGGGGCGAGTCGCCCAACGGTTCGCCGCGCCGCCTGTCGACCTCGCTGCAAGCCGCAGCCACCATGAATGCTGGTCTCCAGCACGAACCGTCTAGGCGTATGTGTGATAAACTACTGATATGTGGTCTGGTGCTAATCGTCCTAGGCTCTTCGAGCGGTTCCCTCTCGCGAAGTCGACAATCCCCCAACGCCGGCCGAAGACGATCCACGGTTCTGATGAACCTACAACTCAACGACCCTTCTCTTCCTGGTCCTGGAGAGATGGTAGCAGATCACCAACATACGCAGCCAAGCGGTGCCACAACTGCCAGCCCGCAGCCCATGGCGACCTCGCCGATAATGGTTCCTGGCGGTGACCCTCACCACAATCGAGCTCCTAGTCTGGGAGAACTCCACCAGGAGCTAGAAGCCGAGCAGGAGGCTCAAGTCGTATGTGGTTATTGCGTATTTTACGTGTCGAGACACTAACAGCAAAAAGAACCGTCTGCTGCAAATGATTCGTCAGCAACAACTGCAGCTCCAGCAGCTTCAAGCTGCCCAAGGTCAGGGCTCCTCCGCCGTCGATGACTCGGCCATTGCCTCTGAGAGGTCCAACCAAGGAACGCCCATTTCGCAGCCGAGTAGCGCTTTGCCACCATCGGGTTTCACGCCATTGCCGTCTTCTGGCTCTTTCTCACGATCGCCAGCCATGTCCCATCCCCGGAGCTCTTTTGACATGGCGAGAGCAGATCTCCAGCGCAGGTCTAGAACACCCAGTCGCGGTGCCTCTCCGAGATTACGGTCGACGTCTATAAGCGGCGATAGCGGCGATCATTGGGTGCTCGGAGGTCGGGATGAGAGTGCCTTCTACCAGGCAGAGACTCAGATGCTTGTCAGGGAAAACCAGATGCTTCGCCATCGGATTCGCGACCTGGGTGAGGAACGTTGGAGGATGTTACTGAACCTGGCTGACACACGAATAGAGAAGCAACTGACAGACCTACTCCCCGGCTCAACATCACATGGCAACCCCAGCGAGCCAGCTAACCCGTCCCACCTTCGAGCCGCGGCTGCTGGGGAAGAGGGCCCCGCGACAGCTCGTACTACAGCTCGTACTACAGCTCGCACTACGCCTTCGGTCAACGAAGGCCCCAGCGACGCTACAAAAGAGGCGTGAAGTAGTGGCATAGCTCGCGCCATTGACAGCAGGCGAACTTATCGAAGCACATTGCAAATAAGGTGGTTTACATTGGCTCATTCTATTTCGGTGTTCGGCGTCTCGGGGAAATCGCTGGTTTCCCCTTGTGGTTGTAAATACATGGATACGGAGTTGAGGTCTAGGCTGGCCTTCCGAATTGTAAGGTAGGCAGGCCGAGCTAGTGTCACGGTCAACCATTGAACTGTGTTGAACGAACTTACTCCCTCCCCTTTGTGTGTTCTCTTGGCAGCTATGCTTTTCGCATGATACGGTACTACAGCAGCAACAAGCAACAGCGACTTGAGGATGACATTGCAGTATGGTCCGAAGAGATTATTGCATACCTGGCGTAGAATGATAATTGGTGGTGCTCAAGCCACATGGCTAATATGATACTGAGAGACGATGCAGAATGATTGACAGCTTGTCCTTCAACTTCCCTTCATTAAACAACAGGTTCTTTCTTGCCAGCTTGAGCAAATTCACTGCAAGCCTAAACCGGTGTCGAACACGACAACCGACGACGCCGCTGGTGATGCACGAACATGCGACTTCTCGTCACGTAACACGGCGTCATGAGCCCATCCTCTCTCCGCCAGTAGCTGGAACCGTACGAGGCGGGGATATCAACCCAAGAGCATGGACGACCGATGAGATATCTCTCTGGCGGGAAAAGAGAAGCTGGCGTTCGCAAAGAGCTAGACGAGGTCACCGATCGTCGAGATCCAGGTTGTCGCGGGAGATGAAGCAAGGATTGTGGCGATCGCGTGGGAGGGCGACAGTCCGGTATGGACGAATGGGTCCGTGGAAGAGGGCAAGGAGCTCGTCCGACAGCTTTGCGGGTAGTCGTTCGAGTTTACCTTCCTTCATCTTTTCCTGTATATGCCTTCTGCGCTACCGCACAGCCTGGCAAGGCAAGTGGACGGAAATATCTTCCTACCTAGGTACCTAAGGTAGGTAGGTAAGCACTGACTACGTAGTCGAGGCGGTCGCTCCTGGTGGACGACTAAAAACAATTGAAAGGTCGGTCAAGACCAATCTGCTCCCTCCCACAAAGGGATGACTGACTGTAGGTAAGTGAGTAAGTAGGTACGGAGGGAGGCAAAAGTAATGGACGATCTGGGAATCGAACCCAGGACCTACCGCATGCTAAGCGGTCATTATACCACTAAACCAATCGCCCAATTTATGTGAGTATAGTAGTAACGAAACCAGTCTATAGACACAAGCTGCTAGCTGTGCGGTAAGATAGAATAATGAATCTTCATTGTTAGTAACTTCCAGAGACGTGTAAACGTGATTTACTTACTGTACCACTTTAATCCCTTATAAAAAATTTACAGTTCAAAATCAAGGCTTCTCTTGGTGCACACAACGCCGAGGCTCGCAAACCTCTGTACCCCCTCACCCATCCATCCTTGACCGCGTCCCACCAGTTCTTATTGACTTGTTTCTTATTGACTTGTAGTGCCTTCAATGGCGCAGAATGATGGCGCTATTACCCTACTCAAGTTGTTATTGACTGACTGCCTGTCTACATTGTGATTAGTGTCGTAGTGACGCTAGGTGGCATGCCTAACATAGCTTACTGGGTGAGCACATGATGTGTGACGGGAGATCGAAAGCATACGGGCCCTTTTCAATGACAAAACGATGGCTAGCAAGTTCTGCCTCTTCGCAGTATTCTCATTATTCCCACTCCATCATTAATTCGGCCTCTTCTTCTCATGTATGTCTTTGTAGAAGGCAGCCTCGTTCTGTTTACCCACTGCTGACATCAAGAACTCACTCACCCCAGCCTTCATCACAGACTTGTCTTCGGAGTACCAATCCGGCATTCCCACCTTTGTGGCCTATGAACTTAATATTATGAATACTACCTTAGACCTGGACTTGTGCGACCTCTACTGACTGCTGTGTCTGTTTTATGGTCGATTCTGTCAGCCACCATCTTGTCCGGCAATATGTTCTTGCCGTTGTCGGAGGCTGTATGACACGTGAGCCCACTAAGAGTATATATATATGTATATGGTCACTGGTGGAATCGCTGACAATAACTTCTTGTTCGTTCCTGAAATCTCTGTCGGCCTTCGGGCCCGGATTCATCGTTCCAGATCCTTCCGCATACTGCCACATTGAAGAACGACAGGTAGGAGCAGAACAAGTGAAGGAAACATCCCGTTGCATATTGCTAACAATCACCCGCCATGTGGCCCAAGTGATGGGTTTCGTTGATATAAAATCTAGTAAATCATTTGCGGCTTTCATCTTTCAGGTTCACAGTTCATACAAAAAGCCATCGAGGGACAAAAATGGTGCTGCAAACGGATATATACGATGACCTGCTAATGACTAGGATATCTATTTACAGCCTGCGCAGGTCGGCACATATTGTAACGCTGGACCTTCGGACGCAATGATTTTTAATAGTGTTTTTTTCTCTTGTTCTTACTCTATTCGCTGTATCTGAGGCAATTTAAGCACAAGGCGACCCCTTATCCGACGGCCTCGAGGTGAGCCTGGGCGCATCTCAACTTGACAGGCGGGGGAAAAGACCGAAGTGAAGGCGCAGCGTCTATGCCTTGCGCCTCTGGATAGAAATGTACAAGGAAACCCACCCGAGATCCTTTCCCCAGGGTATCGCCGCTTTTCAGCCACTTTCCAACTCCTCGCATGTCGTGAATCAACATGTTTATGATGCTTCCACCGTCGCACTTATCGACCAATGTATATATCCTCAACACAGATACAAGATATTAAAAATAGAGGAAAAATACTCGACGGCCAAAAGAGCGCGTCCTGCCTCAAAAGGGCGCGGGCAGCGTTCGGCAGAGCCAGGTACATGATAACAGGGGCCGACCTGGATCGACCCGGAAGTAGAAGGGTATTGTAGACAGAATGCAAATAAAGGAAAGAAGTCTTTCGAGCAGATAGCTCATGGCCGATGACACGTAGAGGAGTCCTCTCTGAATGCCTTCGGTGTATACCGCGCAATTGCCAAGCATCTCATTCAAACAAGTTCCTCCAGAAGGGTATCGAAGTGTAAATCTGTGACAGATAAAAAGTGGCGTCCAAGTCGTCGATCAGTTCCAACCGAGAGAGTTTTCAGCAGCGACAGGTGCCGAGATGTAGGCTGTTCTCGCCGAGTTGCCCATGCCGCTTCGGCCGGTCTGACCACTGCCATGGCTCTCACGGCCGCCAGGCGCTCCTCCAGCGACTCCGCCGTAGTTGGAGAAATCGCGGCTCATCAGGGCACCACCCATCATGGGCGGGCTACCGGCACCGGTGTAGCGCATCTCGGACGAGGTGAGAGAGCTCGCGCGGCGGTGTGCCTGCTTCTTCTGCTTGTAACGGCGGGCAATGATGAACATAGCAGCACCGTACGCGGCAGCAACACCAACAGCGCCAATGCCGATGGCAGCAGCTGTGCCCTTCTGAATAGGAGACTGCCTGGTGCTGTCGTCGTTACCGCCGAAGGGATCGTTAGGGTTGTTGGGAGTTGAGGTCGACGAAGACCCGTCGTTGCCAGTAGAGCTGCCGTCGTCCTCCATGCCCGGAATAATCTCAATGGCGGGATTAATGTTCTGCGTGAGGTTGAAGACGAGTTGGTCCGCATTGTTGTAAATAGCCGAGTTGGGGATCTTGATGTCCATGCGCAGGGTGTCCACCATGCTACGGGGGTAGTAGAACTTGGCGAGCGTGGTGATGTAACCGAGGGTCAGCGACGTGTCGAATGGGACGAGCTTCGTCATCCGGATCTGGTTGATATCGAGACCGGCTGCATCCGCTAGAGCCTTTGGCAGGCAAGTAAAAATCTGGGCGGCAGCGTTGGGATTCCTGCTCACGTGGAGATAGTTCTCACCGTGAAGAAAACCAATCTGTAGAAGCATAGAATCCTTGGGTTGTTCAATATTGGGCTCGGGGCCACTAATGACCTTGGGCAGGTCGGAAGGCAGCGGGGCCGTCGACGTGGGGGCGAGAGCTTCCGTGGGAGTGCGGAGTGAGGTGGACAGTTCCACAATGATGGTGCTAGGAAGCCAAGATGCCGAGTCGGTGATGGTTGCCGTGGCTGGAATGCTGGTGATTGCAGGAGTGGTAATGACCAAGGACGTGGTGGTCGGCGGCAGCAGTGTAGCTGTGGGCGTAATCTCCACGGGCGACTCCGAAGCAACCTCCGTCGTGTTTACTGGGACGGTTGTTGAGAGAGGGATCTCGGTTGGGGAAGTGATGGTCTCGCTGGTGGTAAGCAGGGGCTCTGTAGCGGTGACCGTCTCATTGGAAACGGTGGTGGACGACAAGGAGGCAGTAGCAGTCGGCGGTACACTCGCGCTGTCGGTCACGGTGGCATTGCTGATGGAAGTAACAGAGGTGGGGAGTTCGGTCAAGGTCGGGAGCTGAGAGGTCGTCAAGGGCACCTCAGTCGTGGTGTCGTTGGCAGGGATCTCAAGAGTGGCAGTGGCCGAAGCTGTGAGCGCGGATGTCACGCTATCCGTAAGCGACACGGGGATTGAAGTCGTCTGTCGCACAGGCACCTCGGTTGAGGTACCATTAGTAATCTCAGTGGTAGGGAGAACGGGCGTTGGGACAGAGGCGGAGATATCGACAGACGACGTGATGTTGATGACTGATTCGCTGGGAACAGGCAGCAACTTCGTGGGCTCAGCCAGTGGACCAGTGGACGATGTGACGTTCAAAACAGGCTCGGTCGGGACAGGCAGTGGCGTGGTCAGGTCGGCGGGGGTCGCGGCAGATGATGTGACGTTCGCAACGGGTTCTGTCGGGACAGGAAGTGTCGTAGCTGTAGGATCAGTAGGAGCTGGGAGAGCAGTTGGCGTCGGGATAACGATGTCGGATGTAGAGAAGACAGGAACATCGGCGGAGGGGGAGGTGGCGTTGGCGATGGGCCCAGTGATGTTCGTTGGGATAGCCACTTCACTGGAAACGAAGGAAACAATGGGGTCCAGCGGATTGGTGGGCTTGCTAGTCTCCGAGACGGGAGAGGAAGTAGTCTCGGTAGGGGTAGTGTCGGCCGCAGTCGATTGGGGGGCAGTGGAAGACGTCTCGACAGGGAGGACAACAGCACTCTCCAAAGACGACACTCGGGGCTCTGTGGTGTTGACGTTGGGAATTGCGCTAGGCGCAACGGCACTAGACGAGGTTTCCTGGTCAGAAACCGAAGTGCGTTCAGGCGCGCTAGTCGAGGTGGTAGGCTCGACATTGGACGTCGGGGTCACAACGCCTGTGGGTGCCAGAAGGATACCGGACGAGGACACGGACGTGGTCGGCTCGGACTCCGAGGTGGGTGCGGACTGGGTGCTCGAGACGGCCTCGACGCTCGTGTTGGCGACTTCCGAGGTGATCCGAGCAGCGGAGCTAGCGATAGACTCGGAGGTGGAAACAGACGCAGACGCAGACGCGGACTGCAGGGGCTCAACAGAGCTGGACACTGTGCCACTAGATTGAACAATGGCACTGGACTCGGATGACGTCGGCGTGGCCTGCGATGTCGGGGAAACCTGGGAACTCGCGGGCGGCTCACTAGTCGCGATGGTGGAGGTTTCGCTGCTCGTCGGCAGCACGATGACCGGGGGCAGAGGGCTCGTGGATCCAATAGGTGTGGTTGTGTCCGTCGTCTCTGTCGGGTCAAAGAAAACGGTGCTCGAGATAATGACTGTTGTCACTCTGCCATCGGGAAGGGTTTGAACAGTCGTGGACATGGTCGAGAGGGGTGCGGCCGAGTCGAGTGCGGGTTCAGAAACAGTGGGAGTAGACGACGGGGTCGTGGGCGCGATGGTCGATGATGGGCCGAAGAGGGAATCGGACAGGCTCGTCAGGATGTCGCTGAAGTAGTCTGACTGAGTAGAGTCGAGCGGGGAGCTCTCGGGCGACGGGAATGTCTCCTGCCTCGTTATCGTCGCATTCGTAAACTGACGTTTGACGTGACGGGGAAAGTAAATTTTGGGCCTTTCTTGGTCGGCGCAGGCGGTTGAGGCAAAGCCCAGGGCCGCAGCCAAGAGAGCGGATTTGGGGTGCATGATTCCCTTCCGATTATCGTATATTCAATTGAAGGGGACTTGAAGTGATTGTAAAAGATACCAGTCTTGGCTGTTGGGTTTAGTGGCCTCGGGTCTGATGTCAGTCGGGGTCGGTGTCAGCGAGTGACAGCAGCAACTCACTCAGTCAGGGTGTTTTTGGAACGAATGTACTTGACTAGATGTTGTCAATGAGCGTGGATGGAGTTTTAGTGTTAAATGAGCGACTCGACGAGATATCGTCAAATGGTGCGAGAAGGACGGCGCTCAATGGTCCGTCACGTCTTGTGTGAATAGAACGGCGCCCGATGTCGAATTCATGAGGAAGCTGGCATTTGTCGGCGGGACTTCCGTAGAGTCGTCAAATGGGCCCAAACACATAAGGTGGCGGAAGGATCAGGTCGAACAGAAACCCCCTTCAAGACGCAAAGGGACGCAGGTTGAGAATCGAAAAGTTGACGTCGCCGGTGGAATTCTTGACGGAGGCGAGAGGATCTCGAGATCGACTTGTCCAAGACGAGGTCGGGCGAGGGGTGGGGGCGGCAGGAGAGGAGAGAGCGAGCGGGAGGAGTAAAAACGAAGGGAAGGGGAAAGCGAGGGTGGTAAAGGAATGGAAGGGGAAGCAAGAAAGAATGTGGATGGACGAGGCAGCGAAGGATGGGAGATTGATTGATTGATGGAAACACACGACAAGGGACGAGTAGCTGGGGGTAAGGGCGAGCGGGGATGGGGGTGTGGCGGCAAACAGCCAGAGGGAAAACAGGACTGTGCGAGGTGGCACAGGTATGTAAGAATCGACCAAGTGACAAGCAGTTGGAGGGGGAATAGGATGGGATGGGCCAGGATCGGGTGGATCGGGGATGGGATGGAGTAAACTCCCTCTCTAGTATCTGTGTCTGCGCACGCGCGCAAGAGAGAAAATGATCGACCGGGGCAGGAGAAGGGAGCTGAAATGGCAGCAAAGCCGGGTACTCCTGGGCATTAGCAATTAGGAAGTCCAGGCACAAGAAATACCTTGGAGGAGAACGTGCAAGGGGGCGTGGGAGCCGTGGGTGTGTGCGGGTGGGCGTGTGAGCACATCGCACCTGTGCCTTGGTAGCCTCTGGGTAGGTACATACCTAGGTAGGCGTGGGCGTGGTCAATTATTTTGGATCCTTTTTATTCAATTTTAATTTGTTTTTCTTCCTTTCTCGTCCCTCGTCCCCGGCGCCCAGCCCCGGTTCTCGTCCACGCATAGGAAGGTCTGCGCAGCCACCCCTTTCCTTTTGATTACCCTTTTTCTTCTCCTTTTTCAGGCGCCACCTGCAATGACACCGCCAATCTACACTACGCCGGCGCCAACAGCATTTCATAACTCGCAATGCCTTGCAAGTGAGCAGGCTGTGTCGGCACAAGTCGAAAATGCGCCTTGTGCAGTGCACCAACCCCCGTTTTCATAGCGCCATGACAATTCGTACTGAGTATCTAGTCAGGCAGGAACCATTCAATCATACCTATCATAATACAATTCCACCACACCTAGCATGAGAGCCTCTGTGTATGTACTCTTTTCCATACCACAAACCTAGCCCGACACGGTACCGAGTACACGCACACTCTGGTGCCCGTCAGCAGCCACGGTCCAGGCGAACAGCCAATGCAGCACAGCGATTACGCAAGTCGACTCGGCACGGCAAAGCCCATTCATATCACGTAGTGAAACCTCCTGGCCTTGCGGAGGGGCACTCTCAGGCATGCCTCTTTGAGAAGCTTACCTACACGGAAGCACAACACACATTTCTCCATCCTCCGCAACACCGGACCATTATCCTCACCTCCCTACAGCGCCTTGTCACCCATCCCATCTCTGCGTTGCTGTGTGCTCAGTATATGATCCCGACTCGAGCATGGCAGGGGAACACCGTTGCATTCGTTTAAGGTTGTGTCGGATGGACAGTCGCCTTCAGATGAGATGAAAAACAACCTAGCCCGGCCGGCTCGTCATAATTTGAGCTCCAATTCGCAGTCCACGTACTTGTACATGGCCGGCGGCCATGCACCGGATAGTGAGTTGTCGGATGAACTTGAGGTGCAGGTTCTCCGTGGACGGCCAGACGGCCAGACGGCCTAGGACGGAAATGCTCAGCCATTGCTAGCTACATCGTACTTGGCCGAACGGGCAGATGTGACCAGATCCAGGGTCATTCCCCACCCCGAATCTTGCATGGCGCTGGCGCAAGAGACACGCAAACTCTCACGTTGGCCGAGCCGACGGGCCGTTCAGCAAGCCAACGACGCCCCGAGACGCATATCCAGACAGCCGAAAGAGTAACCCAAGTAGCGACTCTCCACCACCGCCACAAGTCGAGATGAATGGCGCATGACATGGACTTGGTTCTTTGGAGACCATTTTGGCCCCCATACTCCGTACACTCTTGTGCTTGACGCACGCGGTGGGACAGTTTGGAAGACGTGAGATGACATTGCTGTTCTGGTCATGGTCCACCGTTCAGGTCACCTTACCGTTGCGGCGGTGCCTTTGCCCGTGGCCCCATGGCGTGCGTGTTCCGTCCATGTCCCTCACCTGGGCCCTGCTCTAGCGCCGGTCGACGGTCAGGTCAGCCCTCAGGCGGGCGGCGCGGGTCCATCAACGGCCAGGGAATCGAGGAGGTGCACTGGCTGGCGCGTGCTACTGTAGCCAATCCCACATGTGGTGCCTGGTTATAGATACCAAGCATTTAACTTTGGGCAGCCCATTATGCCCTCCCCGGCTGGTGGAATCGGCCGGTTTTGATACGGAGAGGCTGCACGGGCTCGCATAAGAGAGATATCCTCAGCACGCTGGCTAGCGACGACGCTGATAAGGTAAGGCGGAAGATGCAGGAAAGGGGCTGCGTCCTTTTGGGGGTCAGGCTAAAAATGGCCAGCGACAAAGCAACATGCGGTTGTGCTCGTACGCACGCTACTAGGTAGGTTATCGTAGGTAGGTACCTCGTAGGTGATGTGAGGTGGGTCCGAACGAGGCGGGGGCGTCCCAGACAGCGACCTACCTATCAGCATAGTAGTGAGTCGGTACTGTAGGTACTCGTACAGAACCTAGGTACCTACCTTGCGTACCTAGTACCTGTACTCTGTAGTCTTTGTACCGTAAACTTGTCATGCCCGTCCAGCTTGCCTGTTCGTCTGCCCGGGCTTGTTGCTCCTTCCAGGACACTCAGTACCCTCGAACCAGAAGGGTGGGCTAGGAGACAGGGAATATGGAAGCGAGCGCAAGCTATTAGTCAACTATCGGCGGTGGTACGATGGTACAGAGTACGCTACGGTTCCCTGGCCTCGATTCCTCAAGGCGCTGTCCCTTCCGCACCTCCCTACCAGCACCACCACCACAGACTTTTGCTCCCCTCCTTCGCCTTCGTCGAGTATCGACCAACTCTGTACTGTGTACGGATACGGATACAGAGTACGATGTACTCCGTACTTGTTGCACAAAAAGCAAAAGCCTCGACGGGGCACGAACACTGGCCTGTACGTAGTCACGGCAGTCCAGAACGTCTCCGCTGTTGATCATTCCCTGCGAGGCGTACGGATTCCGGAATGAATGTCGGAGGCAACCTGCCTGCTATGCTGCAACTCCCTTTGCGGAAATGCCATGCCGCTCGTCATCCTCCGTTCTGCAACTCGAGATCCTGTGACCACGCCCAGCGTCGTAACGAGAAGCATTCGCGATTCACCACTCCAAAAATCCGACCTGTGTCATGACCCCGCTTGGAGTTATGAAGCCTTTCTCCCCTCTCGTCTGTCGACAGCGCCTTTGGTTTGGAGGCGCAACCGTTTGGCTGCCTGCCCAGCTGCCTTGCAGCCCGCACACCATAGGTACCTAGAGTATTGTTGATGATCTTAAATTACAAATACATCAATCGAAGTGCTCGGGCCGTCGCCGCCTCCAGTCAAAATCAATAATGCTACCACCCTTTAGCCGGTTATCGTCCAATCCACGAAATTCGGTGTTAGTCAGATAAGGCCGCCTGGCTCAGTCGAACCTCGAGGCTAGCATCAATCCTCTTGAACGCATCTTATACCCGTCCATCCATCATGTATCCGTATGTGTTTGACATTTTGGTCGAAACACCAGGGAATCGTGCTGGTAACCGGTACGAAGTACAAGACGGAGCACTCGACACACCAATGCCACGCCTCTTCTCGTACAGGGACCCCTAGCCCATGGTCCTCGCACCGTTGCTGGACAGGGGTAATGTTGGGGCGAACCGTTGCCCTCAACTCTCGTCCCTTTCCCGTCGCCATTATCCCTGTTCATCCATCTTCCCCATGTGACGTTGTGGATGGCTCAGAACAAGCGCCCAATGGGAGCCGGCGCCGTCCCTCTTAGTCTGTCTCGAGAGTCCCACCGAAGGCTGTGTGGGCTTGAGCCTTTAATCATAACGGCACCAACGTAAAACTCAAGCAAGCAGACGATATTCGGGTTCATTGTAAGACAGCACTATCCGCACAAAGGCCTGGATCTGGGTGTCATCCTCGACCTTATACCTTTTGTGCACAGTGCAGAGGCATCTTGCAGTTCACGAATATACAACGTACAAGACGAAGCCCTGAGCCTCCGGCTACCTGCCGGCTCCCGATACTGGCAAACCGGCCACTATTATCTCTGCGACTCATTTAGTGGAGTGCCCGTCGCCGATCAGCCAGTCAGTCAATCGACCATCCATGGCCTGGCCTGTGGGTATTTGATCAGAGCGCACGGGGTTATAGGCCCAGCGACAGGTCTCGCCCATTCCGATCAGCAACCGACGGGCGAGGGCAACCCTGTGTGTGCGAATAGGTACGGATACACGACCTCTCTTCCGCGTTTCCCCACGTGGGCGATTCGTGAACGAGCATCTACGTAGTAAGCGTTTCCTCTAGTGCTGAAACCTCGTGCAACGGGGGGACTCAGTTCGACTCATGGAAGAATCCGCATCAAACTTGGAGACTCTCTGCCCTTCTGCGAGTCGCACGCGCAACTTCTATCCTAATCCAGAGAGACAACTGAGCTCCGTGGCTGGCGTTCGCCTCGCTCAATCTTACCTGAGAGCCATTATCTGCACCTTCGACGTGGCCCAATCCCTCTCGAAGAAACACGGTAACACCACACAAGCCCCTCGCTTGACTCTGTAGAACCTGCATACGGTTCACTACTCGCACCGGAGCCTGGCCCAGGGCGAGCCCTCGTATTCCCCCGTACCGTCACGGATCCAGGACATGACCATATTTGGGAGGAAGAGTCGGCGCCCTGCGATGAGGAATGTGGGACGGTGTAGCGGCTCCGGGTTGCTGAACGGTGAGCACACGACGGATTGAGGCTGTGCAGCACTCACCCACAAGCAAAAAGGTATGCCTCGACTTGTCGCCTACGGACCTACCTACCTGCCTTCCCGTTCCTCACCCGTCCGCCATCCGTAGGTTGCCGCCCGACTCGGTTTTAGCTGCGTCGCGTCACATCGTCAAGCTCGGGTCAGCGGCGTCGTCAGCCTACCAAGCACTCTGCTTAAACGCACATCGATTCGAAGGCCGGCCATGATAGCAGGAGCCGGACGCCCACGGCACGTCTCGATTTGAATTCGAATCAATCGTCAGGTCGACTATTGCTATGACTGCAATCGTTTGTCTGCTGGTCCGGCCCTAAGCCCTCGCTCGCAACGACAGTCCCTCACGCGCAACGACAGTTACTGTATTGTGTTTTGACCCTTTGGCCAACAAAGGCTAGCTTCGTGCGTGCCATCATGGCTAGGGATGTACTCGGGGCTGTGCGCCAAGTACCACCAAGACATACGACATTGTTGATGTGGAATAGCTCAACGTACGGCCTTGGGGCGGTTAGCTGGCCGAGGTAACAGCTCTGTGACCTATGTATCATCTTTTTTCGACGGCGGCAGCTTCGAGTATCCAATTCCAGCATCTGGCGCTGTTAGGGAGACGCTCTGATCCCCCCAGGGGAGTGTCTCTGTCACCTAGAGGCATTCTGTCTTGCTTCGAAACCGCTTCCTCCTCGTCACCTCCTTTCGTTAGCGCGTCGCTGTAGAAGACTGACTGGCTGGTTGGTGCCTCCCGTGCTGTAAGGCGCGTGCGGCTAGTCTCTCGGGGCTTTGCCGCACCTGAGAATGTGGACTGTACCCTGAAACTCCAGAAACATATTGCACGGGTTGGGTAGCTGGACGAGATGACGACTTTGGGCCCATCGCAGCATTTCTCCAAGCCGTTTCAAAGCCTACAGGGGAGTGCTTGTCAACCTGGCAGTCCATCATTCAAAAATGTCGACTGGGTTGTCTCCCTGCCGATGGTTCTGTCGCCCGCCGCTTCATATCAGTGACCCGCGTCTTCCGTTCCAGCCAGACAAGTTTCGGTGGACTTGCCATATTATGATCCTCACAGTGTTTGGCCGTGTCTCTGGGATCGACCGAACCGCACACCGGAATACCCCTCACACGCATGCCAAAGGAAACACAAGTATAGCCCAAATCATGCCAGAACAAGTCTGACATGACAAGGCAGGCGTCCTTCATGAGTGTCACCCTGCCGTTTCACCAACACGATGCCTGCGAGTAATGAGAGCCAGATTATAACCTTCTGATTCAGCAACGCAACCAAGGACGTCATTGGAATGTGGCGGCGGTGCTCCAGCCATGTGTTTCTGCCCGCGTCTACGTGTAGTTCTTCCCAGATCGCCATGTCGCCCATTGCTTCTTCTACAACACTTGGTTCGGCCACCTAACGTCCAGGCTCCTCCAAGCAGGGTTCGCCGGCATCGTCCTCGCGCTGGAGCGGGTCTGACATCCTGCAAGCTGCAAACCATACATCAAAGGCAATACCAAACTGCGGCAACAACTCAATATACGTATGTAGTAGTGCGTGAAGGACTCTTCTCCACCAGGTCTACCGGGATTTTTAGGGATGACGTACAAAGACTATTCGTTCGGATATTCTGATCCGGGCCCGCGAGTGATCCGGGGCAAAACCCGGCGCTTACCCGTTGATTGCCAACGGCGGCTCATCTACGTAGTTCCGGTGCCTGAGATGCGCACTTCTCAAGTTTCGGCCGAACTTCCGACGCTTCACACGCCGGCAGATACAGGAAAGAGTTGTCAATTGGTTAGACAAGCCAACCGCTTCCATTTTCAAAGACAGGATTGGAAGCTTGGATTTCCCGAGCCAATGTTCTTCGCCAACCTGCTTCATTTCGTCAAGGCATGGCGGCCTGACACAATGAATGAAAAATATTCATGCAAACCAGACGGCGTTTGACGGTGTGGTGATTCCGTACCATGAGGACGCCGTAGTGTCCCGCACCACGCACGCATCGTAGGGCCTGTGTGGTGAGGGTACGCCGTCTTCAACATGACATGGTGAAATGTGCTGCAGTGCTGGGTCACATATTCTGCTGTTCTCGAGAATGCCTGGCTGCCGGCCACGACTGAACCTGGAGGACTGCTAGATCCCGCAAGTTGCCTTCGTCGGTTGTCTTTCGTAGGTTCGCGGCATGAAGAACATGAGGGCAGGTTTGGTCGCAAACCTGTCCAAAATCGTACTGGCTATGCCGCAAAGTTTCAAGTGCAGCCGGACGAGGGACATGGAATAGTCAGATTGAAGAGTCTCCAGAGGGGACTCGGCTGCACGGATTTCACATCACCTTTGCTTTTTTGCATCATCTTTCGTTGGGCCTTGCCATTTTTCACGACGGAGATTGGACGAGTTGCCAGAAACGGTGGGGAAGTGCATATTTGTCATATTCTCTGTCAAGTCGAACGTCCTGCCACATCGCTGGCAGGCTGGCAGGGAGGATTGTCTTCGGTGGCTGGCGGGCTCGACGACAAGAAGACCTGGTATAGAGGACGGGAAAGTTGGTGACTTTGGCGCTAGAGACGTATTGAACCATGCGGGTACTGGCGTGGTCGACTCACAGCTCGAGGTAAGGCGTTGGAGGAGTGACGCGGCAGCGGGTTGAGTGAGCATTGATCTGCAGGTAGCACAACGCGATAGAAGGTGGAAGACTGCCCTGGGAGCTGAAAACTCGGGCGACCACTCGTTTGATCACGATTGCCGGTGGATGGTGTCGTTCTTGACGCAAGTTGTGTCCCACCGAGTCCCGTTTCATGTTCTCGAGTAGGGCTGCCTGCCATCGACGACAATGTCACGTCGACGCCGTCGACAACCCGGTTGAGCGCAAGCGGGGGAATTAATACCCACGGCTGGGTCCTTGGGGATAGACTCCCGTGCAAAACCACAGGTCCCGGGTCTGATTGTCCAGCAATGGTTTGAGCGGTGAGACGAGGTATCCAAGCGGTGATCTGCGTGGTTTCAAGGTGAGCAACTCTGGTAAGGCCACCCACCTATGTAGAGATTAGTAAGTGGCGCAATGTAGCGCGGCATGTAGACAGAGGCAATTCGAGTCTTGTTAAGACCGACCGACTTTCGCAACCGTGAGAGCGCAGGCCTGGCCGGGTTGGGCTGTCTTGATGAAGGGATGAAATGTTAGCTTCTTAACGGGCGGGGAGGGGAAGACATGGGCCCATGCTCCTCCCGGCTCTAAACGCAGCGATTCTGCTGCTGAAGCTACCAAGCTTGAGCAAGGCCCGTGGGCCTTTCGTAACCAACCTGTCATCACCGGGAAGGGAAGCAAGATGGAGGTTTGTAGAATCCAATTGGAGCAGTTGTCGAGATGGTCTTTGATGCCGTTCGGACAGGACCTTACGGGAAATTACGGCAGGTAGGTAGGTAGGTACCTTCACCTTTCTGTTCGTCTTTCTGTTCGCTGAGTCGGTGTCAGCATCGGGATCGTCCACCATGGGGACTTTTGACGGATGGTAAGGGTACCTGCCGCCAATGTACCTTTCATTGAAAATTATGTATAAATCTACCTCTGTCTCGAGTTAGCTGCGATAGCCCGAGCGGTGTACCGAATTCGTCATAGGCCCTTGACTGCGGTGGCATCTGTGTACAGTAGGTAAGTACCTTGGGCTTCGGACATCTATTCAGCTGTCTCAATGCTTCGGCTTCCCACTGGGGTTGGTAATTGAACAGGTCTTGTATGCCCAGATAGGGAAGAAGAGATACATACGTGCCCTCTCGCCTTGCTGCTCATGCTGTCGCTTTGGGTTAATCAACTACCTATTTAAAGCGTTAGTGTTGCTGCTGCCGCCACACACGACCTCTCGCGTCGGCTCCTCTCTCATCCACCCCCACCACACTACCTACCTACCTACAAGCAAGTTTACCCCTCCATAACCCCACTTCCTTACCAACTAAACCTACCTCCGTCTTAAAGACGTAGCTTCAGCCTTCCTTCTCTTCTGCTTCCTCTCCCACTTTCACCTCGCAACTCACACACAAAGCCTCCCAAATACCGAACCAAAAACAAGATAATTGCCAGCAAGATGGGTGTTACCAAGACCACTCACACCGAGGGCTCCGGCGCCATCCCCAAACCTGGCCAGACCGTCACCATTGAGTACACCGGTTACCTCAAGGACACTTCCAAGCCCGACAACAAGGGCAGCAAGTACGCGTCCTGCAGACCTCCCCCCTCCCAGACGGGCCTCTGCCTTTCTTGGGTGCAACTCTTGAGAATCAGCAGCATGCTAACTTTGATCGTGCTTTGTAGGTTCGACTCTTCGGTTGGCCGCGGCGACTTCGTCACCCGCATTGGTGTCGGCCAAGTCATCAAGGGTGTGTTTGGTCCTCGAGTCCCACCTTCCCATACCGAACCCTCACGGATACATGTTTCCCAATTTGCTGGCCGTAGGTTAACTGACACTTCGCAGGCTGGGATGAGGGCGTCACCCAGATGAAGGTTGGCGAGAAGGCCACCCTCGACATCACCAGGTATGAGCATCTCCAATTAGCCAGCCCGGGTTCGGAAACGAACGACGCAGCTCGCTTTTGCATAACACAAATTTGTACCTTGTGCTAACGTTTTGGTTCTCAGCGACTGCGCCTACGGCGAGCGGTAAGCAATGATCAACTCCAGACTCTACGCAGCTTGGCTCGAGAGCCCGTCTTGGTGTTGCCGTGTATGCGGGCCAATGCTAACTGCTTTCTTAGCGGCTTCACCGGCCACATTCCCCCTAACTCTGACCTCATCTTGTAAGCCACTTAACCAATTGACCATGACTGCTTCAGTCATGCTAGAGTCTCTGGGCAATTGCTGACCCGACCAACAGCGACGTCCACCTGAAGAACGTCAAATAAATGCTAGGACTGGTGTTGTGCGAGCATTTGGCGGTCGCATGCCAGGGAGACACGAAAATCGCTGTCTTTGGGCATTGCTTGAGAAACAGCCTGGATAGTCGATTGGTGCATTCATGGTAATCCAGGTGAATTGACCTTATCTAAACTCAATCGAACCTCTGCCTGCTGCATGATTTTCTCTCTGTTCAACTTATTTCGCTTCAATTCTCCCGCTTAACCGCCGGATCTTGTGTACAATAACGAATACCAACCAAGTAGGCTTGTGTTGCACGACATATACTACTGGTGATACACAACCTCACGTGCGCTGCCACTTATCGTCAAAACTTGCCCATTGCGTGGTGATTACGAGGTACACATCTGTTGCTTTGGGGGGGAGGGGGGATTGCATCAGGACGGGACCCTTCAGTTTGAGTCGCCAGAATAGTTGGCTCTGTGAGAGTGAAACCAGCTAAGAGGCCACCCATGTTCACCCAGAGAAGCCTTGTGGATTGTAAACAAGTCGTGTAGTTGGACTCACACTCCATAAGCTGGATTACGGCCCTGTTGGACATACTTTTCAAGTGGGTGAACCGGCATTGAAAGCTTCCTCCCTCGGCCAGCTTCCTTGCAAGGCCTTTGACCGAGTCAGTCTTTTTCATCTTTGTTTTTGACTCCGAGGCGCTCGTCAAGGCATGTCAGAAACACGCCTTGGAGCTCGTTGTGAGTGAATGTTGTGTACGCATGCGACTTTCGCTATTCCCCAATGTAAATGTAAAGCCTGTTTGAACGTGGCAACGTAAAAATATAAGTCTAATTACACCGCACAAAGCAAGTCACCAAGCAGGTAGCTTAAGAAGTGGGAATTGCCGTGTCTGTGATTACAGACTCGCAGAGAGATGCGCTAGAGCCTCATCGTTACGCTGTTCAAGACCGGCTTCTTTTCGTCATGACGCTCAGCTCCAGCTCCGTCTTGCTGGTGATAGAAGTCGGTAGATTCTCGGAGAAGATGACATTTCGACACACCCTTTTCACACAGTGTGGATGTATCGATACGGCGACAGTATACTCCTCCCTCTACCGAATCTTATGCCACACAGAGGTTCACAGTGCCGAACTGAGTCACTAAGCTAGTGAGGGGCAAGTCTTGGTAATCCCACATTGCCTGCCTTACGTGAGGTACCTACGCACTACGGTAGATCGTAGATGCACTGGGCTCTGCTACTCGGCAACAACCCCCACACCCAGGCTCCACGACTACCTTTACATCACTGCAACAAGGCTGCTCTTTCTGCCCATCTGCGTCCACATCTAACGTGACACAAGTTTGCCTGGTGCATTGCCCTACCTACACACCTGCTCTTTTGAAACGCAGCGAAGACTTTCTTTGACGAAACATCCACGAACGAAACACGGCTGGTTCTACAACGCAAACCGCCCCCAGAAACACACCACCTCCGACACACCTCGTTACCTGGTGGGGTTAAGCTCGACCGTCCCACTGTCAGCGCTTCTCTCCACGTCATAGTAAACGACGTTCTCCAAGAGCATCGTCAAGCTGGGGAAGCGCAAGCTCTCCAACGGGGAGACACCTGATCCCAACAAGAAAGCCATGGCCGTAAGTCTCTCGCTGACTCCCGCGCCTCTTGAGCTGCCGATCCGGGACAGCGTACCCTGCAGCGCCGGCAACGTATTACCACCTGTTCGTATCACATTGCTAACCCGTCTTTCTCTACAGGACAAAAAGCTTCCGGAGGTTGACCTGGTGACCCGAATGCAGGTCGATGATTCTGTCGTTGGCCTTACCGAGATCGATGAGTCCCTCTACAGTCGCCAGCTCTATGTCCTGGGCCACGAGGCCATGAAGCGCATGGGCGCTTCCAACATCCTCATCGTTGGTCTTAAGGGTCTGGGTGTTGAGATCGCAAAAAATATTGCACTCGCCGGCGTAAAGAGTCTGACTCTTTACGATCCCGGTCTGGTCGCCCTCGCCGACTTGTCTTCACAGTTCTTCCTTCGTCCCGAGGATGTTGGCAAGCCGAGGGACGAGATCACAGCCCCGCGTGTCGCCGAGCTGAATGCATACACGCCGGTCAAAGTTCACCAGTCTTCAAAGTAGGTTGGCCGCCTCGGTTCCGTGAACATGACTGACAAGCGCAGCTTGGGCGAGAACCTTTCGCAATTCGACAAGTACCAGGTCGTCGTCCTGACCAGCCTGCCATTGAAGCTTCAGACACTCATCGGCGACTACTGCCACTCGAAGGGTATCTACGTCGTCGCCGCCGACACGTTCGGCCTGTTCGGCTCGATCTTTTGTGATTTCGGCGATAACTTCGCCGTCATCGATCCGACCGGCGAAACTCCCTTGAGCGGCATTGTTGCGGGCATTGACGAGGAGGGTGTCGTGTCGGCACTCGACGAGACTCGTCACGGTCTTGAGGATGGCGACTATGTCACATTTTCCGAAGTCGAGGGCATGGAGAGTCTGAACGGCGGCGAGCCTCGCAAGATCACCGTCAAGGGCCCCTACACTTTCTCGATTGGCGACGTTTCGGGCCTTGGCCAGTACAAGCGCGGAGGCCTGTACCAGCAGGTTAAGATGCCCAAGACGACGAATTTCAAGAGCATCACCGCTGCCATCAAGGAGCCAGAATTCGTCGTGTCAGACTTTGCCAAGTTTGACCGTCCGCAGCAGCTGCACCTTGGTTTCCAGGCTCTACACGCCTTCGTCGAGAGTCAGGGCCGTTTTCCCAACCCCTTGGATGATGCCGATGCCACCGTTATCCTACGCTCGGCAGAGGCGTTTGCTAAGGCAGAGGGCGTCGAGGTCGAACTCGACCAAAAGCTTCTCAAGGAGCTGAGTTACCAGGCGCTTGGTGACTTGAACCCGATGGCCGCCTTGTTCGGTGGCATCGCGGCCCAGGAGATCCTCAAGGCCGTCTCTGGCAAGTTCCAGCCCATCCAACAGTGGATGTACTTTGACTCGCTCGAGTCCCTCCCGACCAGCACACCTCGTACTGTCGAACTGTGCAAGCCCCTGGGCAGCAGATACGATGGCCAGATTGTGGTTTTCGGCCGCGACTACCAGGAGAAGATTGGCAACCTCCGTCAATTCCTTGTCGGTGCCGGTGCTATCGGCTGTGAGATGCTCAAGAACTGGGCCATGATCGGCCTTGGCACCGGCCCCAAGGGCAAGATAACTGTCACCGACATGGACTCGATCGAGAAGAGTAACCTCAACCGTCAGTTCTTGTTCCGACCAAAGGACGTTGGTAAGATGAAGAGTGACTGCGCCGCCGAGGCCGTGCAAGCGATGAACTCCGACCTCAACGGTCACATCGTTTGCCTCAAGGATCGTGTCAGTCCCGATACGGAGGAGACGTTTAATGAAGAATTCTGGAACGACCTGGACGGTGTTACCAACGCGCTGGACAACGTCGAGGCTCGTACGTATGTCGACCGCCGTTGCGTGTTTTTCCGCAAGCCCCTTCTCGAGAGTGGCACGCTCGGAACCAAGGGCAACACTCAAGTTGTCCTTCCCCACCTCACCGAGTCGTACTCGTCTTCGCAGGACCCCCCCGAAAAGGAGTTTCCGATGTGCACGGTGAAGAGCTTCCCAAACAAGATCGAGCACACTATCGCGTGGTCCAAGGACCACATGTTCGAGAACCTCTTCATCACGTCTCCCTCGACAGTCAACCTGTACTTGACACAGCCCAACTACGTCGAGAGCACGTTGAAGCAGGGCGGCAGCGCCAAGCTGACGCTGGAGACGCTCCGCGACTACCTCACCACGGACCGCCCGCGTACGTTCGAGGACTGCATCGCGTGGGCGCGAATCTTGTTTGAGAAGGAGTTCAACAACAAGATCCAGCAGCTGTTGTACAACTTCCCCAAGGATTCGGTAACGAGCAGCGGCACACCCTTTTGGTCCGGTCCCAAACGCGCCCCTGAGCCGCTTAAGTTCAACCCCAACGACCCTACCCACTTTGCCTTTATCGTGTCGGCCGCCAACCTGCACGCCTTCAACTATAACATCAAGTCTCCTGGCACCTCCAAGGATATTTATCTTGGTGAGCTCGAAAACGTCATTGTGCCCGAATTCTCGCCCGCGGAAGGCGTCAAGATCCAGGCGAACGAAAACGACCCTGTAAGTCAGGCCGCCACCGCAACGGTTTCTTGAAACTGCTAACAACGCGCAGGACCCCAACGCTGAGGCTGGCCAGACCAGCTCGTTCGACGACAACGACGAGCTGCAGAACATCATTTCGAGCCTGCCTTCGCCCAACGAGCTTGCTGGCTTCCAGCTACAGCCCGTGGACTTTGAAAAGGACGACGACTCAAACCACCACATCGACTTCATCACAGCCTGTAGCAACTTGCGCGCCGCCAACTACAAGATTGAGCAGGCTGACCGCCATAAGACCAAGTTCATCGCCGGAAAGATCATCCCTGCTATTGCGACGACGACGGCGCTCGTAACGGGTCTGGTAATCTTGGAGCTGTACAAGGTTATTGACGGCAAGCAAGATCTGGAACAGTACAAGAACGGCTTCATCAACCTCGCGCTGCCCTTCTTTGGCTTCAGCGAGCCGATTGCTAGCCCCAAGGTGGAATTCAAGGGCCCCAACGGCATCGTCAAGCTGGACAAGATCTGGGACCGTTTCGAGGTGGCCGACATCACGCTTAAGGAGCTTCTGGAGCACTTTGAGAAGCAGGGCCTCACCATTTCGATGCTCAGCTCTGGTGTTAGCTTATTGTACGCCAGCTTCTTCCCGCCGGCCAAGCTCAAGGACCGCCAGAACCTCAAGCTGAGCCAGCTCGTGGAGACGGTTTCCAAGAAGCCAGTTCCAGCCCACCAGAAGGAGGTCATATTTGAGATGGTTGCTGAGGATGTCGACGGCGAAGACGTTGAAGTCCCGTACATCAAGATGAAGATGGCGTAACGGTTGTAAGAGGTTGCAGGTATCTGATAGTCAGGCAATGCCAGAGGCTTTAGGAACTTTAGAATGGACAGAGAAAGTGGTCGTGCCAATAGGCTACAGGACTATGGAATAGAACATGAATTGCAACACTTATTTCTCGCATACCTAGTTTTTTTCGGTGTCCAGACCCAGGTGGGACCCCGTCGCCGGAGGCCCGACTGGATAGCTAAGTGTGGGGTACGTGCCTACCTACTTTCGTTACTAAGCCCCAACTGACTAACGTGGTCGTTTGTAAGCGCCCTGCCGCAGTTTTCCAGCGCGGTTTAGCGCTCAGGACGACCAGTTTACGTCACCATTAGCAATGCTTAGTGACGGGCGCGTAACAATAAGCTGTAAGCTACGATGGAATGAACTTGAGTTTGCCAGCGGCTTGATCAGTCGACAGGGTACTGTATCCGGCAAGAAACGGTCGTTCAAAGAAGAGAATCGCTAGCCGAATGAGTAAGTGGACTTTCACAGACCTTTTGGGGCTGACTCCGTCTTCTTCCGTTTCGGTCCGCCTCGTCATCGACTTCTCAGTTGTTGATCAACGTGGGGGGGTTGAGAGGCTGCAGATGAATCGATATATAAACAGGCCTTTTCCATCTCCACTTTCCTCTAAGCACCTTCTGCCAAACAATTCCCATGACAATCATACCACTAACTCGCTTCACGGCTTCCTGCAAACTAACGAAACGCAGCCAACTCGTACGCGTGTTCTCGTCCGCCGCTGTCACCAGCCAAGGACTCCTACGCACACCCTTTACCCCGCTCAAGGCTCTCGCCCAGAAACAGCAAAACACAATGGTAAGTGGCCGGCCGTCTGCCCTGATCGGCCACCGCGATAGATGGTCTTATCTGACCACTGGCCCAGACCAGCAAAGTCACCGACTGGGTCAAGCCCGGTGACACGTCGGGCGAGTTCAAGCGTCAGCAGAGCTCGTTCCGAAACTGGATCTCGCGTGAGCAGGGAGCAAAGTTCCCCCCCGAAAAAGGCCGCTACCATCTCTACGTCAGCTACGCCTGTCCGTGGGTAAGTCGTCTCCTTTTCCAAGGTCGCCAAAGCTTCGGACTGACCAGGGAAACCCCAAAACACAGGCCTGCCGCACGTTGATCACACGCAAGCTCAAGGGCCTCGAGGACATCATCAGCTATTCCGTGGTCCACTGGCACCTCGGCGAGAAGGGTAAGGGGTTTTGTTTTTGTTTTCTTGTTCTTGTTGCACAGCCTAGGCGCGTAAGCCAATTGGTCTTCCCATCCGGATCAGATGACGGAGCAGGGCTGACGGTATCCAGGGTGGCGCTTCGTTACCGAGGAGGACAAGGACATCCCCGGCGACAACGTGATCCCCGATCCTGTCCCGGGTCATGAGGGCTTCAGGCACCTCCGCGACCTGTACTTCGAGTCAGAGCCGGAATACAACGGCCGCTTCACCGTGCCTGTCCTGTACGACACCAAAGGCAAGACTATTGTCAGCAACGAGAGCAGCGAGATCATCCGCATGCTCTACACTGAGGTGGGCCCGCCCAATGCTTCGACAACTTACTTACCGTGCATACTGAACGCTACTAATTTGGGCAGTTTGACGACCTCGTCGACAAAAAGTACCAACAGGTCGACCTCTACCCCGATGCCCTGCGCGGCCAGATCGACGAGACCAACGAGTGGACGTACGACAAGATCAACAACGGCGTGTACAAGTCGGGTTTCGCCACGACGCAGGAGGCTTACGAGCGCAACGTCGTCGCTCTTTTCGAGGCCCTTGACAAGGCCGAGGCGCAGCTCAAGTCCGTACACGATAAGGGTCCGTACTACTTTGGCAGAAACATTACCGAGGCCGACATCAGACTGTAAGTGACGAGGCAAGCTCCTCCTCCCTCACCCGCTCCGCAGCCTTGATTTGATGATCAGGAATGCTCACCGACTCCTCCAGCTTTGTCACAATCATCCGGTTCGATGTGAGTAATTCTCCTCAGCCGCAGCTGCGCAGTTGGCGGACGAGACTAATGACCTTCCACAGCCCGTCTACGTGCAGCACTTCAAGTGCAACATCCGCGACATCCGCTCCGGATATCCCTACATCCACAAGTGGATGCGCAACCTGTACTGGAACGTGCCGGCCTTCAAGGACACGACACAGTTCGAACACATCAAGTGGCATTACACCAAAAGCCACACACAAATCAACCCCTTTTCCATCAGCCCCGTCGGCCCTTTGCCCGACATATTGCCGTTGGACCAGGAGGTGGCGACTGTCAGCATAAAATTGCGACAAACGTAAGACATCATTTCCTAAGTATATCAAAGAAGAAATACATCTTAGTCTACTTGTATGTACCTGTTGCAAATGCACGTGACAGCGAATGCTCAAACCCCATCCATCTGCCATGTCCTCCTAAGCATGAGACCCAGGAAACAGCATGTGTCTTCTCTTGTCCAATGGCTTTCATCCAGAATTAAGCTAGGTGGTTTCCACCATTGTATACACACCGGCGAAGTTAACATGCTCCCTTGACACTTTAAATGAAAACACCAAATCTTCATGCGCGTGGACAAATGCCCTCTTTTTTTTTGCTGAACCCATAATCCAGAGTAAAATGATGCATTAGATTAGGTATAAATTACCAACCACAAATTTTACAATTGGCCAGACAGAAGCGCCTCCGTTGCTAGAGAAAGAAAACAAAGTCAGTTAGGAAACACGATGGCATAAACGAGGGGAACATACCGCTGTTGATGTACTGCCGCTTGGCATCGAGGGGAACACCGAAGCGACGTTCCAGCTCCTGCTTGATGCCCTTCTTCGTCACCGTCATCAGGTCGGCGGTCCGCAAGATTTCGCGGATCTCGGCCAGTAGCGCATCGTCGCTGGGAAGGCCGACCATGTCCTCGGGAGAGAAGAACTGGGAGCCGCCAAATTGGCTGTTGCGATTCCCACCCATCTCCGAGGCAGCAAGGGACATGCGTGACGTGTTGCGTTGGTCATAGCCCATTCCGGGGGCCCTGGGGGGCGCGTATCCACCGGCGACAGAGCCCGGACGGCTGTGGTAGCCGTACTCAGAGACCGGAGCATGGCCCTTGGTCGCGTAGCTGTAACCGGAAACCTCGGAGCGAGCGTCCTCCTTGACGGTCTGGGCGTCCCAGAGCTCGGCCTGATACTCCTCCCACTTCTTCTTCGGGATGACGGAGGGATCGAACTTGCCCTCGTCAGAAATGACAATCTTCTTGCCTGCCTCGCCAGCAATGACACGCGTGTTACCCCAGTTGAAGTCGTCCATATGCCAGAAGGAGTACAGCGGCAGGGCGAAACTGAAGACGGGGATGGCCACAATGTACAAAATCATCCAGCCAATCATTTCCCACTTGCGTCGAAGAATGAAGATGATGGCCTGCAGGCCATAGATAGCAGCGAGCATAATAAAAGCCGTGACTGGCATAACTGTGGGGTTCTGTGCGACCAGGACGATGAGGTAGATGATGTAAGCGACAACAACAGGCTGGACGATCGTGGACATCAAGTCGATGAACACGATGAAGCGCATAGAGAAGCAGCAGAAACCGCAAAGCTGGGACATGGGGATGAGCTCCATGAGGTTGTGGACGGTCGAGTTGATCCAACGGCGTCTTTGCGAGAGGAAGACAGCCCAAGAGTCCGGTGCGATGGTCCAGGCGTGCGCCCTGTTAATGTACTTAGTCTTGTACTGGTTGTGGTACTTGAGGAGCAGCGTCGTAAGATATCGATCCTCGCCCAAGTGGAGAAGATTCTTCATGTGCAGGGTATCAACACGGATGGTCGAGTAGGCCTCGACGACCTCGCGACTAACAAACAGAGGCTTTCCGCTCTCAGCAGCACGGATGCGGTACATGGAGAAACAACCGGGCAAGCAGGTGACACTGCCGAACAGACTCTCAAAGGCCTTGGTCAGGTTATGGGAAATCCAGTACTCGTACACCTGAATCATCGTGATGAACGAGGCTTTGGCGTTGGTTAGCGCGGTCTCGCCGCACACCGCAATGAGGCGGGTGTCGTTGAGGAACGCAGCCACCATACGAGTGGCGGAGTCAGGGGCCACGACTGTATCAGCATCGATCTGGAACATAAACTCGTAAAAGGTTGGGTTGACACCGATGATGTTGCGGATCTGGTGGTAGATTTCGAGCTCAAGAGGGCTCATGGCCAGGTTGTAGTGAACTCGGTTGAGGAATCGCATGATGACCATTTGGGAGTCACGCTTGCCACGGTTGCCGGGACGGGACACCTCGGACGGCTTGCCAATCTTGACGACGACCAGAAAGGGTACGATGTGGCCTTGTACTTCGTAGAGGCCGGAGTACACCTTGCCCATATTGTGTTGCTTTTGACCTTCACCGAGCGATTCGAAGCTTAGGGGCTCAGGATCGACGGTGTCGGAAACACCGAGAATGTCGAGAACGATACGGGGGGTCGGCTTGTCGTTGCCCTGTCCGATAATCATGCCGTCGCAGATGACAACGAGCAACTTGCGTTTATCGTCATAGTGCATTCTGGCGGCGGAGTCAATGGCACGGCGGAGAGACTCCTCGTCTTCCGTGTAGGCGGGGATCTGACACATGACGAACTTGTCGAGGTTCTCGGGCATGTTCTTGCCACCGAATTGTAGCGCGGCCAAGAACTTGAATCCAAGAATGACAAACAGAACGATGGAGATGGCGAGAACCAAGTACTCGGCAAACTGGCAGCGGACCGAGTTACGCGTGTCGATGTCGCCGATGTAGAAGAGGTTATCGAGACATGTCTTCATGCGCTGCTTCAGGGCGGCATCCATTGAGAGATTGTCCCATAGCTCCGTGATATCGGTACCCGACTTGCCCTGGAACAGCGACTCCACCGCGCCGTCCATGAATCGAGACAGAGACTGGTCGTCGGGAACCGACTCACCGGCCTTAGCCTGCATCTTGTTACCGCCGGCCAAGTACTGTGTCATGTCGTATACGCGGCCATTCAACATGACAATATTCTGCTGCTTGTTGGCAAGCGTCTTGACGTACTGAGGCGAGTAGCCGACGTTGCCTTTCTTGTACAGGTTCTTGAGCATAGTCATCTGCTCGTAGTACCAGTCCGGACGGCTGTCATTGGTGAAGTAGCGGAAGTCGTGGTACTTGAAGTTCAGGTCGATTGAGGTAAGCTGTGCAGAGCCCGTGAGGTTGGTGTTGCGATAGTCCAGGGTGACATGGGGATCGACGGAGCCGTCCTTGCCTTGGCAGAGAGCGCTGACTTGAATAGGAAACAGAGAGCTGATGTCTTTGCCGGCATAGTTCTTCAGCTGCTTGACCGTAACGTAGGGCGGGTAGTGTCGAGGAGCGTAGGCGCCTAGGTCGATGACAACACCGCGGATTGAAACGTAGGCAGAGTTAGAGTCCTTGCCATCGTTGGAACTCAGTTCCTCCGCACTATAGACGTGTTGGGTGGGACAGATGACCTTGGGGAAAACGACAATGAAGAAGGCAGCAAACAGACAGAACAGCCAGATCAACATGTTGATGGCCAGCTTCTCTCTCCACGCCACACGGATATCCTTGCGAGGCATGCGGCCCAGTTTGCGGATAAGAATGTCCGGAACGAACCAGGTCATGAGGAAGACCATGAAAACCCACCGCTTACGGCTAGGACTGTCCTTGAACTCCTCGACCTCTTCCAGGCTCTTCTCGTTTCCGCGCTCTGCCATCTGCTCTCTGGTGTCGAGGTTCTTGAACATGTCGCCACCGCCAAAAGCCGACACGCCGGCTTCCGAGCGAGCGTCAGACCCGTCCGGGCCAAAGTAGCCGTTCTTGCCCTTCTCGCCGTATACAAGTGGAGTGTTGCCGGCGGAAAGCAGGCGCTCCTTGGAGGCAGCGAACGGGGTATCCTGGGGGGTGAGGCCATCACCGGCGTCAGAAGGCAGGTTGTAGCGTCCGGTGGCAGACGCACTGTCGGACAGCTGGGCGATCTCCATCCAGCAGCGCTCACTGAGGAAGACACCAGTAGAGCCGATTCTGACCTCATTACTGGACCAATGTTTGTCCTCGACAACAAGCTCGACGCGCTCTCGCTCCGTGCCGACGAGGATGGTGTCCGAGTCGGCGAGACCAAGGAATTCACCAAAGGGCAGGAAAAGACTAAAGTCGGCCGAGCGCAGGCGCTGGCTGATCTCAGCAATGCCAAAGGTCTGCACCTGGGTGCGAACGCACTTGCTATCGAACTGGTTGGCAATGCGTCTGTCGTTGGGCTTCAGGCAGAAGACAAAGTATGAGTTGGTGCTCGGGTCGGCAACGGACTTAGTTACGTTGTCCAGAGACGCGAGGAACTGGCCGGACGCGCCCTGCTCGGACGCCTGCAGCTTGGGGCCGCTGCCGGACTGCGAGTTGCCCTCGCTGAGCCGGTCGAGCTCATCCTGAGCGGCCTCGTCCTGCTGCTGCTGATACTGCTGGATCCTGCGCTGATTGCGGGCGGTCCTGGTGGTCTTGCGAGACATCACACTGGGCGCCCTCGTAGGCTTGGAGCTGATGGTAGCCTGCATGACAGTCGACCGCTCCTTGGGGTGCGTGACAGTCCTCAGGGCTTCCTGACCAAAGAGCCTGGCTACGAACTCGCTCTTGGTCGAGTTGATCATGTTGAGCAGGTCACCAGATATGACTTCGCCATTCTCCTCGATGATATCCTTGACGGGGTAGTCGACCTCTCCTGCAAAGTGCTTGACAGTGAACAAGGCTGCAGTGTTCTCGGTATAGAAGTTGCTTCCCGGGAGCCTAGTGTTGGCCGAGCCGGGGGTGATGGCCGGGTTCTTCCCCTCGAACCGCTTGCGGAGACTCTCGAGGAACTGGAGGTCGCTGCGGTTTCTCCTAGTCTGATCATCCAGGATGCTGAGCAGGCCGTTTCCGGGCTTGAGAAGACCACGGACAGCGTCCGAGTTGTCAAAGTAACTTGTGGCCGCGACGCTGACTTCTTCATTCTCCAACATGTCTGCTTTGCGGTCGAAAAAGTTCTGCAGAGTCAGGTTGTACAGAGCCTCGCAAGCGGCGTTATTGAGCAGCTGGTCGAGCGCCGAGTGGGTGGCGGCCTGCTGAGCGAATCCGGGGAAGTCAATGATGGAGATGGTATTGGCGACGCTCTCTTCCGGGGCGCATAGTCTCTGGTTGATCGACTCTACAATGTAAGCAACCAAGAGTGAGTAGAGTGTGCGGGCGAGCTCGTTGGCGTGCGAGCGGGCGCCGTTGGGGTCCAGCATGACGGTGACTCTCTCCTTATGGATCATCTTGGTCTTGTAAGACAAAGTGGTCTGCAGGTCCTGGGTGCCAACGCCCAGGAACGCAGCGACAATGCCGAGAACGTCCTTGTTTTTCACAGCCGTCACGGTCTGGCCGCCCTCATGAGAGAAACCGCCACTGTCGTCGCCGGTGACTTGGGTGTCGGACGTAGTCTCGAACTCGAGCTGGCCGATGTGGAGGATGCTGGCGAGAACCTGGCAGATCTCGGCAATCTCGCTACGGGGAAACTCCAGCTTCTTGAGGGCGTTCTTGAAGACCTGAAAGCCCTCGGCGTCGTTGATGCCGACTTTGAGTTGGGTGGGATGACCCAAGTATTTCCATCTCTTCTGCGCAACACCCGCCGGCGTCTCGAAGCCAAGATGGGACTTTTCCGCCGCGCTGGTGCCGGCCATCAAATAGTACAAGATGTGGAAGTTGCGTTCTCCCGTCGGGATATCCGTGATACGGCTCCGCTCGAGTCTGTGGTCGAGGAGCTTGGCACCAATGAGAACGGGGTTGGTGGTGGTGGCCGTGTCATATTGCAGCTCATAGAACAATCCTGCCTTAGAGGCTGTGGGAGTAGTAGCGGTCTTTGTCGTGGTCAAGGTGTCGAAGACGTAGGCAGCCAAAGAAACCTTGGTGGAGAGAGGAGTGGACGACTTGCCGAGGAACGCGGTCAAGAGGTGGGATCGGATGGTTGACTTTCCTGAGCCGGATTCGCCCCTATTCGAGCTGTCAGTCCTTGCGTATCCAACGTCGAGCCGAGTCCCGGGGAGATAACGTACAAGAAAACGACGGCCTGGTTTTCAGATCTGTGACCCAATCTGATCCAGGCCCGGTCCGCGATATCTTCAGCGCCGCCCATGGCGCTCCCCTCCTTGCCGCCATCAGGTCCCTTGGCGGACGATGTGTATGTGTTGAGAGATATGAGTGCGTGAGACGAAAGGCGGGCGGTTGGCAGCGACACATGGAAACGGCTGGCCAAGTGTGCCGTCAACTGCGTATCTGATTGTGAATGTGCGGGCAACGCAGGTAGGGAAGGTTGAGTATGGGCGCCCCCGCTGTTCCCACCGATGGGTGGCAGGTTCATCGCCATGTTCGTTGGGCACGACGCCGCCGACTCTCGGGTAATAAGCTCCAGATACGCCTTGGGTATTTGATCAATGACGGGGCTACGAGTCGAGCGGGAAGGCTTGAGTCTAAGACGAAGTGGTCAAGGTTGGCCGGGGAAAAGGACTCTGTCAGAAAGTGCGAAGATCCAGAATTCGAATTAGTCGTCGTATCGTTGGGGAGGTAAGCAGGGAGGAGACGTTGTCGAAATCCCAAACGAAAGAAGATGTACAAATTGCTAGACAAGAAAACGAGCGTGAAGAGGGAAAGCGAGGAAAGGGAAGTGAGAATAGTATGTGGGATAGAGATAGGAACGGCGAGGCTGAAGACGGGGGAAAGCTCGAGGCATGAAACGAAAGAAGCGATTGCTCTCGAAAGTCAAGTCAAGTCAAGTCAGCTCCGGCTTCTCACGCTTTGCTCCTCTTTCTCTCACTATTCGGCTCTGTGGTAAGGAAGATAGATGGAGAGGGTGTGACGGGGGTTGGTGGGCAACGGCAATGAAGGATGTGGTGGCCGGGCAGGAAAGGGGAATTGTTTTCTTCAGGCGCAGCTCGCAGCGTTTTTAGTCCGGCGGGCTAAATGAACACGAGACGCACTATTACTCGTCCATATCTTATACCTTATACGAACTCTGTGCCACCAGCTCCATTCACATTTCACACACTGTGAATTGATGCCTCTTGACCTGCTCCCTTCTTCTGCAGACTCCTGGACGCCGACGGACTGTCAGCTCTCTGCAGCAGGGTGGGCAGTCACGCTGTCTTGCAATGGTGAGTATCAACAAACACCTAAGTACCTACCTACCTACCTACCTGCCCTAGGTACCCAGGTAGGTAGGGTCCCTTGGTATGCGCACACTAGGTACCTATCAACCTACTGCCCAAGTCCAGGCCTCGGGCCCCGGCTTCGCGCGTCAAGGAAGACGAAATGACACATCCACGCTTGAATTCCTTCTCGATTTTTCTCCCCTTCCTGATTTCGCTTCACATGGGCTAGTCATATCACACTGTGTCCCCGTCCAGTCCCATCGTTTCCCTCTGACACACTCGACCTCAGCATTTGCCCTTCTGGTTTTCACGGTTTTCTGCCCTGTCGGTTCTCAATCACAAGTGTGCAATGATACTCGTGCTGTCCGAACAACCAAGCAGAGCTCTTCAGTGCGTTGTTAAACCCCCCCCTTACTAATCGCTCATCATTCCTTTAACAATATCTGTACAATGTATCCGTACCAGCCGCTCATTGCAGGAAAGAACGTTTTTAGGGGCTCGGGAAAGCGTCCTGATCACCATCCCAGTGTAAAGATGAGATTGATCGAATAACCGAGCATACCTAGTCTCCACATGCTCCCCTGAGCCCTTTAAGGGTAGACGCGACTTGGCGACCTAGCTATGACAGCATCAAGTGGCATCTGATCCAGAAGTGGTGCAGATGGCCTTCCTGAGAATGCTGTGTGGCCCTGGCTGTGGCATGTCCAGCATGAAGAATGCACGGCATTCTCGTGCTTTTCATGTTGTGTGCCCGTCGAGGGCGCACAACCACGGATTATGCCCAAAGGATACTATTAATGAACGACCAGTCTCCTTTTGATGAAACAATCGTCCGAGGTGGTGTGCTCCCATGATGGTCTGTTCAACAATCACTACTGTAACCTAAACTTTGCTTGCGGCTGTTGGCGGACGGTTTCGGGGGGTGGCGTCCCAACCATAAAGCATTGTGCCCCTCTGGCTAGGAAAACCGCCGAGTCTCGGCAGCAACGCCCAGCATAGTGGTACAAGCTGGCGGTGCTGGGTGGTCACCGATCTTTCGCAGCACAGGTTGACACGGTACCCACGGCCGCCGTTTGCCCCCGCTGTCCAGGTGCTCGAGGACGCCGAATCAACGACCGTAGACTTGGACGTGGCGCTGACGGGCGGTTTCCAGCGCGCCTCCAGACTCTTGTCCCGATAGATGCAGCAAGCGGACGGCGGGTTGTGGGCGTGCCAAGCGTTCATGTCAGTCAGTGGAAGCGTTGGGTTATGCCGTCAAAGAAGCAATACAAGGGCAAGTGAGCACATAGAAGTGAAATCACCGAGGAGGCCGAAGCCGTCTTAGGATGTGGTACCTGAAGATCGCTGTACCCGGATCCCATGTTCGCAGTCATGGCTCGAGGTCCAAGGGAGAGGACTCGGAGTTGCATCAAGCAAGATGACTGATGATTGAGGTTGAACGATCGGGCTGGCGCATCTTAGGGGAAACTCGGAAATCAATGATACTCATGTGGTCTCGGTGAACCGGTGCGTTAAGGAATGCTGGGTGTAATTGTATCGCATTCCAATTCCGGGACATGGAGGATGGGAGATGCTGTGTTCGAGATAGGCACTCGGTGCGGGTGTGACTTAGGCAGGGTTCGCTGTGTTTGTCCCGGAGTCCTTGGGCACAGCCTCATCCGCCTGTACACCACTACCTAGGTAGGTGCTACGTATGTAGCTGTTCGAAACTGATTTTAGGTTTTTGGGCATGACGCGCGACTGATGAGGCCAGATGGCGGGGATTGTGCTGTACGGCTCGTCCCTGCTGTTTGGATGGCAGACGGTCCAAGCCGCAGACGTTCCTACATAATGCTTGCGCACGGCAACGTGGAGAAGGGGAACGGACGGACTCATTGCTTGAATTATCGTCGTCACAATTAGAGATGAAAGGTGTGGTGGGTGGTAAGTACTTGAGAAACAGTGCGAGAAAGCGGACGACTGTGGAGCCCCTGTACACAGTGTCGCGGTATCCCCGTAATGCGGCGTGTGCGAAGGCCGACGTGCTCGATGCTCCTTCTCAGTAGCCGGGTGGAGGCAGGTACTCCGCATCCTGAGCGAGGGAAGTCGAGTGAGGATAAGGGTACGTACATCCAAACAGTTGAAGAAAATTGGACAAAAGGGGTGGTGTGGGGTCAATTGATTGGGTCTGGATGCAGCCGGGCCAGTTTCCCATCGGCCGCTAAAATGTCCTAAAAAAGACTTGGACAGCCCTGCTCAGTGATCAATGCCGCACATGACGATGGAGCTTTAGGCTTTACGATGCTGTGGGTGGATTTCTCGTTTGCACGAATACCTACCATCGTACCTGTACGTACGGATACACTACGGATAAAGCTCCAGAGTCCATAGGAGGCATCGCATCGAGTCGAGCTCGACAATGAAGCCTCCATGGGCTCCATGGGCCCCATGAACCCCATAAATCAAGCTGAAGCGCGCACCCCGTTCGACGGGAATGAAGGAAAAAACTCGACTTTCGAATGAACGAAAGACCAAAAACATGGACTAAGACGCTGCACAGCCTCCTCTCTCATGTCATGTCAGTTCCCCTCAGCCAAGCCCATTCCGACCCTCCAACTAATCGTCTCTGTGTCTATAATTGTAGTGTACTGTCAGCACCCAGCAGAAACTGGAGCTCAGGGTCGCAGGCCTGGCGGCGGCGTAGGCATCGCGGCTCCGCTTCAGACGGGCTTGTCAACGGCAATTGCAATTGGCAGCCAGCCATCCAATCTGTTAGCCAAAAAAAAGAAAAACAAAACAACAACGACGACGACAAAAGTCACCCAGTCAATACGAACAACACCAAACTGCATACGGTTCCAGCCTTCATGAGTTCATGAGGCCTTACGACTTGCTGCAGGTCTGCTGCACCAGCCACCTATCCATTTCGGATTGTAGTCACAATCATCCGCTTGCGACGTTGTGCCTCGAAAGGCTATGCAGCGTGTTGGACCATGCGTGCAGCGTGCTTGTATACTAGATATGTAGTATGCAGGCTTGTTGTCCATGGTCCGTCATGCGATCGGCATAGACGAGAACATGGACAATGCCGAGTCCTATCCGCTATTTGGGCTGCCGAGTGAAAAAGGCTCTGGGGGACGAGACGTTTAGTCAGTGTCCAGTGCATAGCATCACCTTGCCATGAAGCTCACATCAATTCAATTGCTGCTTTGCCGGGTCACGGCAGGCTTGATTCGCCTTCGTGCTTGCATCGCACAACCTGCCGCTCTCAGCAACGAGTAGCAGCCGTGTAGATGCTTCACCACTGTAGCAGCCGTAACTCGTGCTCTAGTCCGTGCCTCTCATGTGCTTCCAGCCGTTCGATCGGATGGGTGGGGTGACTCTTTCGCCCCCTCCACCACTGTGCCCGTGGCTCGTATTTGTTCCAAGAAAAGCACCGCCCGCGGCCGGATCTACAGTCTTCCCAGTCTAGCCGGGAATTCAGTGTTGCCACTACCTACGCCCACCACCGCAAATGTGCGGACTGGACAACTGTGGACTCGTGGAGACGGCCCTTGGGGGTGAGGGGGCCACTCTGCTTACCTCCCCAGCTGGGTCACACTCCCGGGGGTTGGTTTGGAACATGACTCCACATTGTTTCTCCTAAACTTTTATGTCCTGTACTATCCGTACAGGTATGTACTATGTTCCTGGAGAGTGTGAAATCCGGTTATAGACTGAGCTGTATTGTGCACTCGCAGCTATTCCTTGCTCAAATGGACACACGGAGAGAAACCATCATGCGGCAGCGCCAATGGAAGATAAGCCGGCATCAAGAAAATTGGTAGAGCAAAGAATGGGAGGATGGGGATAATCATCCTTCATGATGATGTCGGAGGAAGACTTGTGAGGAGCTGAGGATCACTTTCGCACAGTGCGAGCATTCATCCCGGCGGTATTGCTATTCTACAGATGCCTACGTATCCGTACCTACCTAGGTAGTGCAAGGTACATGTGGAGTGGTCCGGGCTCCTTGGGTTTAGGGACCCGAACTTGGCGGCAAAAGCCGCCAGGGTCCCCCTTTCTCCGTTTGAACCGGGGCCTCTGGATCAAGACTATGCATTTATGGTCCATCTCGCCCGCCCCAAGCCAGGGGGCCAAGACAAGGAAGCCAAAGGAAGCAAATATGAGAGGAAAAAAAGAAAGGGAGGGAACGAGAAGAAGGAAAAAGAGGACCACAGTCACCACACAGCGACAACAGCACCGCGGGAGTGGTAGTAGAATGGGTGGTCGCTCGACTGTACTACGGCCAAGTAGATTCTCTTACTGTGTTTGTGAGAGTGGTACCAAGAGGCCGACCCTTTGAACAATTGCCAACGAGTAACAAGGAGTCGGCGAAGGGCATTCCCTCGTATCTCCCATTATCCATCCATACGAGACCCACGCTCCAGCGCCCTAACCTTACCATGCCTCGCCTCGCCTTAGCTGTCGTCTGCGCCTGTGCCTAAGCCTACCTTGCCCTTTTAGCGGATGCCCGAGTGAGAAAACGGGTGGGAGACAGAGAAATTCAGAGAGAGAGAGAGAGAGAGAGAGAGAGAGAGATCCTTCTCTGCCTCCGCTACCTCCTCCGCCGCCACTCCTGTTGCTTTTCCTTTACCACTTTCTTCCATCCTCCTCAAACTCGACGAGCGTTCGAGAGGACCTTCAGCTCTGTCATCACCTCTTAACTATACACCCGCCTCACTCGCTTTGGTGGTCTAGCTCCTGATCGCTAATTTCTTATTCCTCCTCTTTTCCTCTTGCTCCTTTTTTGTGTGTGCCCAGTAATCCCGTGCTTTGCCTCTTGCAAAGGAAAAGAACGTGAAGAAAGGGAGAGAAACCAGCTGCAGCCTCACTCGCTCACCCTTCCGCGTTGCTCAGCGACAAATCTTTGGCATAGCGCCTTTCTGCCTACAGCTCCTACCCGGACTTTAATCGCACCCTCATCGAGTCACTCGCTTCATCCAACATCGTCTTCGGCCCATCCCCCATCGACGAGTCTTCATTAGCTTTCACGACCTCGGCATTTGTTTACATCGCCGCCGACTTCTTGCTTGACGAATCAAACGACCTCGAACAGCGATTCGTCTCGTCCCTAGACGTGGTTGTCCACGCCGGGCATCACCACAATCACCATGGCGAACGGTCGAATGTCCATGTACTCGGTGGCCTCAGAGGGCATTGGAGGTCCTCGTGCTGGACAGCAACCCTCCCAGTTCTCCACTACGACCCTCCTCAACGCCATACACAACATCTACTTGTCGTCTCAGCCCTTTCAATTGGACGCCGGCACTAGCCTTGTTGTTAATACATGGCTGACCGCATCCCAGACGGGCCCTGATGGAAGACCCGGAGGCACCATAGATCCCGCCCTCGGCGCGAGAGCATGGGAACATGCCCGTCGTCGTGCTGAAGACGGATGTATTGTCCTTGGGTACGAACGCCAGGCTCCGCCATGTTGATGATGGTTGCTAACCCTGCCGTACAGCCCTCTTCACCCGTCGAGTCCTTCGCTCCTGACGCCGTTCCTCTCGTCACTTCCGCTCTCCATCCCCTCATCCGTTTTCAAGTCACTGGAAGCAATCCAACCCTTCCTGAGATGTTCCACACCCTTCAACCCCACCACCACCCGTCACTCTGCTCTTGGTGTCACCCTCACCCTGAATCTGGCCGGCAACCTCAATGGAGCTGCTATTGCCTTGACTCAAGGTGGCATCGACACCGCCAAAGGTCTCCTGAATATCCCTGCCGAGTCGGGCTATCGTGCCTTTGACGTCTTCTACTACCTCCTGACATCGGCGTCGACCCCTGCCGAGAGAGAGTTCCTCGGCCTCAAGTCCGCCTCCAGCTACGCTCTGCTTGCGAAATCTGGCACGTACGACCCGCCATCCTACCTCCCTACAGCCGACGATGCCGCTGCAGCCGACGACTTCCGATCCGCCCTCAAGGACATCGGCATCAAAGGATCTGCCCACCGCAACCTCATCTCTACCCTCGCCGGCTTGTTGAAGCTCGGTGACACGCTCGACTACAACCTCGATGAGGACGTCTTCGATGAGATTTGCGAAGACGTCAGCGGCCTGCTCGGAATGGATCCCGAGACTCTTGCGACCCAGTGCACAACCGAGGACCGGGCTACGTTGGTCGGCGGTCTGTACGAGGCTTTGGTAGACTGGGTCATTTCCAAGGCCAACGACGCCATCTCTGCTCAGATGGCCCGCATCAGAGATGGTACGGAGTCGGTGGCTGGCGGGGGTGCTCGCACCCCTACTTCGAACGGCGAAGGCGACACCGTTTGCATCACTGTCCTGGACGTGCCCGATCCAACCCTGGGCAAGGCGCTGGCCATGCGGGGCGTGTTTGACGACACCCTGGGCATCAACTCGGAGATGATTGCTGACGGTGTTGAGGTTTCCTCCGCTGGGAGCACCGTCATACGGGAGATGCAGACTGCCATTGGGGAAGTTGGTCCCGAGCTCGGCGTCATGACTGGTGCTGCTGGCAAGGACCGCCATCACGCTCTTGAAAAACGGGAGGAGGTTCTCGAGAAGATCGGCCATTCCGCAGATGAAGATGCTTTTCTCAAAAAACTGCTCTTCCCGGTCTCTGGCCAAGGCATCAACCTGGGACTGGCTGGCCGTCTTGACATCTCATCTTTGCTGAGTTCTAGCCGTGTGTGGTACCATCTATCCATTCACCCGACCGACGACTCGCCGGCGAGCTTGGCGGCTCTTCCCTCCATTAACTCAGCCTGGTCTGCAGGCACTGTGTCTCGCCAGCTCCGTTCGTGGCGACTGCCCGAGTGGGCCAACAGACGCAACAAGAACCTTGATTTCACCGCCGACTTTGACATTGATGAATTCGTTCAACGCTATTTTGTACTTGGTTGCAAGGACGGTCGTGAAGGCATCGAGACGTGGATTCTCGAGCGCGGCTGGACAAACGGAGAGGTTGTGGTTGGCAAGGAACGCGTCTGGGTGCGTGAGAGCGCCTGGTGGGAGGCCGAAAGCATGCTTGACATGAAGCCAATGGACAACAACCTCCCCGGCATGGGCAATGTCCTGGCCGTCAACAATCTCGAGTCCGGCTACTCAGCTAACGGCAGTGGCTACTTCCCGACGCCCATGCTGGACACAACCCCGAACGGCAGTCGGGACCACCTCATCGCCCACCAGCGCAACTTCAGCCAAGGCAACCTCTCGCAACACACACTCGCTCCGAACGCGGCGATGCGCGCTCCGTCCATCGCTCCATCGGGCATGCGCAATGTTCAGACTGGCGACTACGGTCTGGGCACTAAGGGCGACACCTACAAGGGCCAAGTCTTCTACAACAATGAGGGCGAGTTTGTTGGCCAGATGGACCCCGAGATCGCCGACGGCAAGCACGTCGAGGAAAAGACAATGGACAAGGATCGTCGCATCTGGGTCGCCATCGTCTGGTTCTGGACCTTCTGGATTCCCTCGCCATTGCTCAGCTTCATCGGTCGCATGAAACGGCCCGATGTCCGCATGGCCTGGCGTGAGAAACTCACTCTCGTCTGGTTCATCGTCCTCATGAATGCCATGATCGTTTTCTGGATTATCTTTTTTGGCAGACTCCTGTGTCCCAACTTTGACAAGGCTTGGGATGCCGAGGAAGTTGGCTACCACACCGGTGAGACTGATTACTACGTCAGCTTCCGCGGCGGTGTGTACGACATGTCCAAGTTCTGGAAGACGCAGCACTCCGACACCGCCATTGAGACGACCAAGGAAAACATGATCCAGTTTGCTGGACTGAACATGGATGATTACTTCCCACCCCCCTTGCCTCTCGTGTGCCCGGGACTCGGCATTGCCACAACTACCATGCTCCAATACAATAGCACACCAGAGTTCACGATCGGTATCCACAAGTCCGGCTGGACGGCAGACGACCGTACCAGCGCCCTGGGCGCCACTGATTGGTACAGCAAAAAGCTGCTGCCCCGCATGAAGGAGTTCTACAAAGGAGACCTCGTTTGGGACAAGGGCGACGTCAAGTCCGGTGGCCAAGACAACGGTCATATGTGGGTGATTTACGAAGGCGGCGTGTACGACTTGACCAACTACTTTAAAACATTGGAAGTCTTCAGGCGGGACCCCTCGGTCACATTTCTCAACTCGAAGATCGTGAGCGCCATCGAGAACAACCCTGGCGAAGATGTTACCGATAACTGGAATGGTATCATCAAGAACGCAGCCAGCAACGCGACCGAAAACGCGTCCGTTCAAAACAGTTTGAACTGTATCAAGAACCTATTCTACGTCGGCATTCCGGACTTCCGTTACTCTGCTAGGTGTCAGGCCAACAACTACATCATGTTGGCAATGACCATCATTCTCTGTGCCGTCATTCTCACCAAGTTTCTGGCTGCTTTGCAGTTCGGCTCGAAACGTCGCCCTGCACCCCAAGATAAATTCGTTATTTGCCAGGTGCCGGCGTACACGGAAGGCGAAGACTCGTTACGGAATGCACTTGATTCACTCACTGCGCTGCAATACGACAACAAGCGGAAGCTCATCTGCGTCATTTGCGACGGCATCATCGTCGGTGCCGGCAACGACCGCCCTACGCCTAAGATTGTGTTGGACATCCTCGGTGTCGACCCCAAGGTTGACCCTCCCGCATTGCCCTTCAAGTCCGTCGGCACAGGCAGCGAGCAGCTGAACTACGGTAAGGTCTACTCTGGACTGTACGAGTTTGAGGGCAACGTCGTCCCCTACCTCGTTGTCGTCAAGTGCGGAAAGGAATCAGAACAGACCAAGTCCAAGCCCGGTAACAGAGGCAAGCGTGACTCACAGATTCTTCTGATGAGCTTTCTCAACCGGGTTCACCACCGATCTCCTATGAGCCCGCTCGAACTGGAAATGTTTCACCAAATCAACAACATTATCGGCGTGGACCCGGAGTTGTACGAATATCTGATGATGGTTGACGCCGACACATGTGTTCGAGAAGACTCGCTCAACAGACTAGTTTCTGCATGCGCCAATGATGCCAAGATTGCCGGTATTTGCGGTGAGACCGGTCTGCAGAACGACGACAAGTCCTGGTGGACCATGATCCAGGTTTACGAGTACTTCATTTCTCACAACCTGGCCAAGGCTTTCGAATCTCTCTTCGGCAGCGTTACCTGTTTGCCCGGATGGTAAGCATGCCGCAATGAAGACTACACCGCCAGCTCGCTAACCTGCTTAGTTTCACCATGTATCGCCTGCGAACCGTTGACAAGGGCAAGCCTCTCATTATCGCCGACAGCGTCATCCGTGAATACTCTGTCTGCGATGTCGACACCCTCCACAAAAAGAACCTGCTCTCTCTCGGCGAGGATCGTTACCTGACCACCCTGATGACCAAGAATTTCCCGTCCATGAAGTACAAGTTCATCGCAGACGCCTATTGCCAAACCGCAGCACCCGAGTCCTGGAGCGTTTTGCTGTCTCAGCGTCGTCGCTGGATCAACTCGACAATCCACAACCTGTTTGAGTTGATGAAGCTCAAAGAGATGTGTGGTTTCTGCTGCTTCAGTATGCGTTTCATCGTCTTTATCGACTTGTTTGGAACCATCATCCTCCCCGCTACTACCATCTATCTGGGTTACATGATCTACCTTGCTGCCAGTGGTACTGGCCAATTCCCCATCATTTCCATCATCATGCTTGCGGCTGTGTATGGTCTTCAGGCACTCATATTCATCCTCAAGAGACAGTGGCAACACATTGGATGGATGATCATCTACATCATCGCGTTCCCCATCTACTCCTTTGCCCTTCCCATCTACTCTTTCTGGAACCAGGACAACTTCTCATGGGGTAATACGCGCATCGTCATCGGAGAGAAGGGCAACAAGCAGCTCGTTGCTGTCGACGACGAGGGCTTCGACCCCAGGAGCATTCCTCTGCAGCGCTGGGACGATTATGCCATGGCCAACAACCTCCCCGGCCGCCGCGGCGGTTACATGGAGAAGGCCGATATGGGATACGACGACCAGTACGAGATGGACGAGATCCGCTCTGTTTACTCCTCCGTCCGTCAAGGTTCCGTTCTCACCGGCATGAACCGCAACAACAACAACGCCTACATGCCGCCCCAGTCCCCTGCGCCATTCGGCAACGTGGCAAGGGCATCCGGTGCCAACAGCCCGTACCATCACGACCAGACCATGGCCAACAGACAGTCGATGGCGTCCCTAGGCACCCACGACATCAACCGCGGCCAAACTCCCTTTCAGGACTTCCCCAGCAGCCGCCCGAGCGTAACCAATCTCAGGGGTCAGGCCAATCTCTCCCCTGCCTTTGGTGCCAACCGGTCCCAGTCGGCTCTCGGCCTAAACCGGCCCCACGGTGCCGCCCAATCGACGTCGTCATTTGATTTCCAACGCGGGAATATGCAGGGTCCCGATGATGGTATGATCATCGAGGCTATCCAGGGAGTTCTGCGCGAGGTCGACCTCGACACGGTGACTAAGAAGCAGGTGCGCGCTCTGGTCGAGCAGAGACTGCAGACAGGGCTCGTCGGCGAGAGGAGAACTTTTATGGACCGTCAAATCGACAACGAGCTGGCGAACATGTGAAGAAATTTTGCAATTGGTAATCGTACATAAAAGGCCATCTTCTATCGTACAGTAAGGATTTGCAAAGGAGGCTAGTGGAAAAGAACAAGCACTGGGGCGTTGCGATCGGTCCAAGAGACGAATTTACTAGGGCATGTTTAGTCGGATTTGATATTTCTCGCCAATTGTCTGATTTAGCTCATCTGCTGATTGGGGGTATGTGCATTGTTGGCAACTCGTCGATCGCGGACCTGATTCCACTTCATAATATATCTCGTAGTAGTTTACCTAATACATATGAGACACTGAATAATGAATCAATACTCTCGTGGGTTTTTCGATCAAAGTACGTGTTTCCGTTTGAATTCAAGACGGATTACCTACCTAGCACGTATCACGTGGTCCTACGCTCTTGTATCTTGCCAACACCGTTAAGTCGAAGGTAGACATCAGTACCCCAGCCATGCAAACTCTGGACGGCAATGCCACCGCCAAAATACTCAGCATAGGCGCGGCTGAGCGGCAGGCCATACCCAAGCCCCGCAATCGAGCTCCCCCCCGCACTCGCACTGGATATCATGTTTAGGCCATTATCAGACCCCGGGAAGTCGTCCTCGGAAAACGTGGTGAAGGAATAGGACCAGATGTTGGGCAGCACCTCGGGAGCGATACCGCCTCCGCGGTCTCGGATTCGGATTGTCACTCCCGGTACGTTGTCGTCAAGGGGTTTTATGGCGTCGCTCCTGAACCCACCCCTTGTTTCCTTGGGCACCTCGATCTTCAGGGTATGGTTTGACCTCGGTGGCTCCGGTGCGATCGTGACCACAATGGGCTCCTTGTTGTCTCTGTGTTCCACGGTCGCCCTGAAGGCGTTCTTCAAAAGTTCGGTGACAATATACTCCAGGTGCATCGGTATGAAGGCGAAAGTCGTATCGGGCTCGCCATCAATGTACAGCTGCGGTCGCACGCCGTACCGCAACTCACAGATGTCCGCGACAAAGCCGGCACAGGACTCGATGATGTGAGCAGGACGCAGGGCTGTGTCGATGACGCCGATATAGCTGGGGTGCTCGGGGCAGGGCGTCGGGCTTGCACCCGGGTCGAAGTGTGGCTGGGAGCTATAATGAAGAGCGATGTGCTGCTCGGCGACAAGGCGTGTGCCGATACGAGCGCGCAGGTGCTCGTCGAGAAAGCGGGTGACCTCTTGCGGGGAGATATAGCGGCGGCATTCGAGGAAACCGCGGGCAAGGATGGGTATGGTGTCGGTGTGGGTAGCGACCAGCTCGGCGAGAACCTCGGTAAAACGGATCTCGTCGTCGAGGGTGCGGACAGCGCTGTCGCCGCCCTTGGTCCACCAGGGGAGAAGGGTCGACAAAGAGTGAACATAGTTGTTATAGATACGGCTGATGTTCGGATTGGAGACAACAATGTAAGGAAGGTTGCGGAGGGCCTGGATGCGGTGGGCGAGGCGGATGGGGAGCAATGAAAGGGTAAAGTTGGCCGAGGAGAGGAGGGACTTTTCGCTTAGAGGAGGGCGGCCGTGTCTGGCAATGTTAGAGACGTTATTATGTTTGAGGGCCCCGAACCTCTTACTTGACCAGGTCAGCCAGGCTTAGGGGGTGTTGTGTCTTGCTGGCTAGCTGGACGATCTCGTGGTCGTCGACACGCGATAGGTGTTGGGACGAGCCGCCATGGCCTTGGCCGCGGGCATGTCGAGAGGATGAAAGGAGGCGCAATGGTGAGGGAGCGTTGGCTTGAACGGGTACCCTCTTGGTCCACAGAGGCCTCAATTGTCTTGCAATTGGTATCATGGCGGCATTGTAGGTGCTGTGAAGGGAGGTTGTCACAGCTAGGGGGGACCCATTGGGATGATTCTCAGGTGTATGAGAAGTAAGGATGAGATCATACGCTTTGAGGTTCGCTTGACTCGGATCTTTAGCGCGGGTGGTGCTCCGTGCTCATGGGGAGAACGAAGGAGGGGTTAATTATCCGCGGCCCATGGGTGGCTGAGGTGCCTGCAACCCCTGTAGCCCCGCGCAGAGTCGTCGTAAGACAAAGGCGGAAGGCGGCTTGCATCGCTAATGGTCAGTACATTGGCAGCATGTTGAGGCCATTCTTCTCCCGTGCATGTCAAGATGGTTGCACACAGTGCACTGGCGTAGGATCGAAGCATCATATCATTAGGAGTCTGGTGAGTCTAAGGTATTCAGGCATGCAGCGGATCAAGTACAGATCCCCAGCCCTTTTGCTCGCAAGCCCATGCATGCTGTGATCCTCTATTGCGTCTTTACCTCCTGGTCCTTCTCGACGTGCTTGACATGCTCGTGGTTTTCGAGAGTCGAGATCTGGTCCTCGGGGAACTCAACACTGGGAAGATGTCAGCTGGTACGGTGGCACAGTCCGCGGTGAGCGAGTACGTACGAAAAGCCCTTGATCAGGCTGTATTCATGGCCAATCTTTCCGCCCTGGTCGGTGGCATGCTTCTTAGCGCTGCGATCGTATCAGTCTGATGGTTTGTGTCGTCGCTGTCTGCGAATTTTGACGGCTGGAGTAGCCGACTTACGCCTGAACTTGCTCAGCGGAGGCATCCTCCTTGCAAGTGACCTAAAGAGTTGGCGTTAGCTGAGTGGCCACTTCCACTAGAACAATCATCCTGATGGGCGGGACAGCACTTGCAATATAGGTAGGCATTGTGGCTGTGTGTTTACTGGTTTGGGCAGAGTGTTGGAAGTTGCAGTTGATTGTGATTGTGGAAGGGGAAGGGCAAGGTCGTTGTAGTAGTAGGAGGGTGAACAGAAGTAGCGGAGAAGATGGCCGGCAGACTCTCTTTATACTTGACCCGGCTGGTATCATGTGCCCGGTATGTAAAGGCAAACACTCACACAAGGCAGACAAGAGTGGCAGACAGGCAGGCGGGATGGGGTGGGAACACTTCGCGACTTGCCGGGAACTACAAGAAGGGTTGTGGGTGGTCCAGCTGGGTACGGGAAGGTCCATGCAATGTGTGGTACGGTACCTACGTATTCGTCTGTAATCTCACGCATACCTACCTAGGTAACTATCTATGCAGCAGCAGCAGTATGGAAGCTGTCTGTCCCACAAGCCGAAGTACGTCATCCCAATGATTGCGCCTAAGATGGCTGCACTTCCACCTTTCCATACCTATGTCCTTCCACCCACGCGGCAGCTTTTTCAGATTCTGTCTTTTAGCGCATGGGGCGCATCTCCAGCATCCATCGCGCCCTCCCCAACGCCGCCAGCTGAGACAAGAGCCCTGCCAACCAAATCTGGAGTTTCGTGCATCTTGTTTCTTCACGCATGCCCCCCCGTTACGAACACAATGATTGCGGAGCCTGTACATGTCTTGTGACTCGCCGCAGAAGCCAATCGATGCGCCTCGCCCGCTTTCCACCATGCTGCTGGACCGGGCTCGTCATCAGTCATGCCGTCACTGCTGACTCCGACTGCTTTTCGACATATTTTGCGCCATAAGGGTTAGTTTCTTCATGTTGTCTTCAAGAAGGACGATCCTCTTCAAGGCTGCCGAATAATATTTATGCTTCATTCATTCGATCAAGTCAGTGAAGTGAGTCTCGTGGTCGACAAATGGACCGCAGATGTCAAGATACAGCCACTTGTTTGAAACCTTTAAGAACTAAACAAGAAAACCAACGTTGAGCAGTGCGCTCCTTCCATCCATCAGCTCATTTCGTATTCGTCCGACGATAATCTGTCGTACCTATGAGGGGCACCGAGGGGCACCATGAAGGGAGGGGTGCCTCTGGACACTTTTAGTACAGGTTGTAGTGGAGACGAACCTCTTATCGATGATTAGATTAGATAAGGATGGCCCGCAGCAAATTTTCGGGTTGCAATTCGATCGCCGCCCGCCGAGTCGCGAACCAAAGAGACAGAGACAGAGACAGAAAAAAACCACACAAACCCGTCTATTGTTGTGTTATAGGAACTCCTCAGCGCAATCGGGTACCGTAACACCGCCATGGAGGACCAAGTGCACAAGCCTCATCGGAAGGCGAAGGACAAAAAGAACAAGCAGCACACTGGAGGTACATTGCTTTTGCACTGAGTCTGTCTGCCACCCTGCGATGCTAACGGTCGCCCAGAGAAAAACCCAAAGGCCTTTGCTTTCTCCAACCCCGGAAAGCTTGCAAGGTCTGCTGCGAGATCTTCAGACGTACGAATTCCATATCTAATCTTCTCGGTTTTTATGACTGACATATGCGTTCGGCCAGATCAAAGAGAGACGCTTCCATGTTCCCCAAGTCGACCGACTCCCCGACGAGCCGCCTCCGAGGCTGGTCACCATCGTCGGACCTCCCGGTGTCGGCAAAACGACACTGCTCAAGTCGTTGATCAGACGATATGCGAAAGAGACTCTATCCGACCCTCAAGGCCCCATCACCGTTGTCACCTCTAAGAAGCAGCGATTGACCTTTGTCGAGTGTCCCAATGAGCTCGAGGCGATGGTCGACATGGCCAAGATCGCAGACATTGTTCTACTCATGATCGATGGAAATTACGGCTTCGAGATGGAGACAATGGAGTTCCTCAACGTACTTGCCGCCACCGGTATGCCTGGCAACGTTTTTGGTATCCTCACACATCTCGATCTGTTCCGGAAACCCCAGGCCTTGAAGGATGCGAAGAAACGGCTCAAGAGAAGACTATGGAGCGAGTTATACCAGGGCGCGCATCTTTTCTTCCTTTCTGGAGTCATGAATGGCCGCTATCCTGACCGTGAGGTCCACAACCTTTCGCGCTTCCTATCCGTCATGAAGAACCCCCGACCCCTGATCTGGCGCAACTCGCATCCCTATGCCATTATCGACAGCTACAGAGACATCACCCACCCAACAAAGATTGAGGAGGATTCCAAGTGCGACCGTTCCATCGTCTTGTCGGGGTACTTGCGCGGCACCAACTTTGCCTCGCAAGGACAGAGGATCCATGTCCCAGGACTGGGTGACTTTACCGTAGCAAACCTAGAAGTCCTCCCGGACCCTTGTCCGACCCCGGCCATGGAGCAAGCCATCGCTAAGGTCACCGGAAAGACAACGCGGCGGCGCCTGGATGAAAAGGAAAAAAAGCTACACGCACCTATGTCTGATCGCAGCGGTCTCAAGATTGACGGCGACGCCATCTGGATCACGAGAGAAAAGGGCTTCACTTTCGACAGGGACGGCGAGGAGGGAGAAATGGGCGAGGGTGAGGAACTCATCGTCGGACTCCAGGGCGAGCGAAAGCTCTTGGGTCAGACCGAGGAGGGTGTACAGCTCTTCAAAGGAGGTGAAAAAATTAAACAAATCGCCGAGGACGATGACACCGGCAGAAAGACCCACAGACATGCACGTTTTGCTGACCGCGACGATGACTCCGAGGTCGAGGTCGATGATGAGGGCTTTATCAGCGGCGAAGACGAGGGTGAATCCGACGTTGAGGAGGAGTTCAACGAAGGCAAGCTGGGCAAAATGTTTCGGAAGGCTGCCGAAAAGGACGCCGACGAAGAGGACATTGCTTTCGCCGACAGTGATTCGGACCTCGGCTCGTTATCAGGGATGGAAGACGATGACGAAAATGGTGTGGACACGGACAACGAAGACTTCGACTCGGACGAGGAGGCTGCAGCTATGAAGTGGAAGGAAAACATGGCAGAACGCGCCAAAAAGCTCCACGGCAAGCGACGCTCCTACCATACACCAGACCTGGCCAGGTTCATGTACGACGACTCCCTCACACCGGAAGAGGCGCTGCAGAAATGGCGGGGTGAGGACCAGGACGAGGAGGACATCGAAGCGGATGAAGAGGACGACTTTTTCCAGAAGTCCAAGCAGGACAAAGAGGACAAGGTGGAGGACAGATCGATACCCCAGTACGACTACGAAGATCTGGCAGCGAAGTGGTCACAAGCGGCAAATGTCGAAGCTCTGAGAAAGCGCTTCACTACTGCAGGGCTGCGTGACGATGATGGCGAAGACGGCGAAGACGAAGACGAGTTTGACGGTATTGACGACGAGGGCGAGGATGACGAAGGCGACGGTATCTTCGAGGATCTCGAGACCGGTGAGCAACATGGGGGCGAAGAATCTGTCGAGCATGAACCCACCGAAGAAGAGATTTTTGAGCAGGAGCGTGAAAAGAACGCGAAGCGGAAAGAAGAGCTCAAGCTGCGTTTCGAGGAGGAAGACAGGGAGGGCTTCATGAATGATAAGGCCAACGCACGGCGAGAGGGCGGCGACCAGGAATTCGGTGAAGACGACTGGTACGAGGCGCAAAAGGCCGTCATCCAGAAACAACTCGACATTAACAAAGCCGAGTTTGAGACACTCGACGAGAGGCAAAGGGCCGCGGTCGAGGGCTACCGGGCCGGCAAGTACGCCAAGATTGTGCTCGAGGGCGTCCCGGCCGAGTTCGTCACCAAGTTCAAACCGCGCAATCCCATCATCCTCGGCGGTCTGTCGCCCACCGAAGACCGCTTCGGCTTTGTGCAGGTGCGCATCAAGAAGCATCGCTGGCATAAGAAAATCCTCAAGACCAACGACCCGTTGATCTTTTCGCTCGGCTGGCGGCGGTTCCAGACGCTCCCCATCTACAGCATCTCGGACTCGAGAACGAGGAACCGCATGCTCAAGTACACGCCGGAGCACATGCACTGCTTCGGTACCATCTACGGTCCGCTCATCGCGCCCAACACGGGTTTTGTGTGCTTCCAATCCTTCTCGTCGGCGAACCCCGGCTTCCGGATAGCGGCGACAGGTACAGTCCTCAGCGTCGACGAGTCGACGGAGATCGTCAAGAAGCTCAAGCTCACGGGTACGGCGGACAAAATCCACAAGAACACGGCCTTCATCAAGGGCATGTTCAACACGTCGCTCGAAATCGCAAAGTTCGAGGGCGCGTCCATCAAGACGGTGTCGGGCGTGCGCGGTCAGATCAAGCGCGCGCTGTCCAAGCCCGAGGGTCATTTCCGCGCCACATTCGAGGACAAGATTCTGTACAGCGACATTGTGTTCCTGCGCGCGTGGTATCCGATCAAGCCGCACCGCTTCTACAACCCCGTGACGAACCTTGTCGGGTGGCAGGCGATGCGGCTGACGGGCGAGGTGCGCCGGGCCGAGGGTATCGAGACGCCGCTGCAGAAGAACAGCCAGTACCGCAAGATCGAGCGCGAGACGCGCCACTTCAACCCGCTGCGCGTGCCCCGCGCGCTCGCCGCGGAGCTGCCCTTCAAGTCGCAGATCGTGCAGGCGCGCAAGCAGAAGAAGGACACGTACATGCAGAAGCGTGCTGTCGTGCTGTCCAAGGAGGAAAAGACGGCCCGCAATCTATTGCAGCAGTTGTCGACGATCCGGAACGACAAAGTGGCCAAGCGCGCCGCCAAGAAGGAGGAGAAGCGTGTCGAGTACCGGAAGAAGGTGGCCGAGTCCGAGGAGAAGAAGGAGGCAAGGGACAAGAAGGAGAGCAAGGAGTTTTGGCGCAAGAACGGCCGCAAGCGCCAGGCACCGGATGAGGGCGCTGGCGCTGGCGGTCAGAAGCGCAGAAAGTAGATGTTTGGGGTCGAGGACCACTACGGAATCGAGGTGGGCAGCGGCGGCGGCGGCGGCGGCGGCGGCGGCGAGAGGCTATGGAAAACTATACGGTTTGTAGAATGTGTGTAATCAAGGGCGCTCGGCAATCATTTGCATGAGACGGACGCAGGCTGTGAACTTTTTTCAATTGGGTATCTAACAACAATTCGCTTCCTCATACATGTAAAGCGTCGTCTGTCGGCTTTCCTTTTGCCTCTGTATGAGGTTCATCTTACATCTCTCTAGTCGTCGGTTTTTTTTTTTTTTTTTGAAAGATGGTAGGTAGGCCCAACGAAGGTGGACCTCAGCAAGCATTGGGTTTGCTGAGGCTCCAGAGACACGATAACGCAGCCTTCTGACAGCAGGCAGCAACTTCGTGCTTCTCGTCGAGTGGATCTGCATTCTTGCCTGTTTTGCCCGGCCAAATGTCGTCACCCTTCCATCGGCTAGGACCGATAACTTTTTGTTGACCATCAAAATTTATTGGTGGCAGAATGCCGCGCCGTGTTTGTTCAGGGTGCCACCATCTTCGTCTTCACCATGGCAAGCTCTGAGCTCTTTGCCCACGTACCGCGCGGTGTTTGACGGTAGCACACGAGCTTGCCGTCGTCTCCGGTACTGGCGAGGATTTGACCGTCGTCGTCAAAGCCCACCCGCCAGACGGGCGTGTGGTGACTGTCAAGCTTCGCAACCTCCTCGACAATGTGCTCTACCTGCCCTGGCTGTCCCGAAATGTGTCGCTCTGCATGCGAGTCGGACTTGGCCAGGCTGGCGCTGAGGCCTGACTGGTGGTGCTTGTCGTTTGCCTGCCCCGTCTTGGGCGATGTTTGCGCATGGTGATTTTCGCGCTTTGTGAGCTCGAATGTACGCCACTTATTGCGGTCGCCCAAGTATGGCGTGTCGATCCGGAACACGCGGACGAACCCATCCTGGCAGGCCGTCGCGATGGTGTCGTAACCACGGATGTTTCCCGGTGCCCATGCGACGTCTCGGACGAGACCACGGTGGACGCCGACTTCCATGGCGAGGTAAAACTCACGCTGGGTTTGAGCGACGCCGTATGATGTCGTGATGACGTCTCTGGAGCGGTACACTTTCACCGACGACATCCCAGCGACTACCAATCCTAACGAGTCGCTCGACACTCCCGCCCTGAGGGCATTGTAGCATGGGTCCGGGTTCGGGTCGAAGCGGACCTTGAAACTAATCTCTTCGCCACGGCTCGGTTTGGGACAGATGCCGAACTCGTCGGTGGGGGTGTACTCAGACATATTCTCGGGTTGTTCGTTCTCGTACACTGCCAAACGGCCGTCGGAGGCGAGGAGGGCGAGGTATGTGTGCCGCGTCTCTTCATTGTGCTTCATGGAAAAGGAACGGTAGGGGTATTTGGGGGATCGCATCTCGTAGGCGGCTTTGCTTGTCGTCGCGCGGTTGCTGGCACTGAAGCGACGGCCCGGTGCCGCTGAAGGGTCTTCGGCCCACAGCTTGAATCGCCCTTCGATGCCGAGGGAGGCAATGAGATTCGGGTAAACGGTCGGGGGCAGCCATTGAAGCTGAGTGACGAGGTAAGAACAGCCGGGCTTCAATTCGAGAGATTGGGGTTTCCTACCTCGAGAATCTCTCCTCCATGGGCGCCCCAAGTATCGCAATGATGCCAGACGCCATCCTTGTGCCGGTTGAAGACCTTGATCTTCCCATCAACGGAGCCTGTCGCGCAGCGGTCGCCGTAGGCGTTGAACGCCACTGCCTGGACGAGGTCCTGATGTCCATGCTGGACATTGAGGTCGAACCCCGTCTTTTCTTCAGCGATCGCAGGTATGTCGTGGTGAAACGCCGCCATCTTGCACCGGTAAGAGGGTTGAAGAGGTTAAATTGGAGTGCCCGGCGCGGCTGCGCAATGCAAGATTGCGCACATGGTGTTGCAGCCAGTCGGGGACTGCAGCTAACTCTGTCGCGGCATTTGCTCCGCCAGCCTAGAAAAGGTACGTACCGGTCGTCACTATCTACCTACCTAGGTAGGTAGTTCAACTATTCGGTACCTACCTACCTAGGTAGGTAGGTAGGTAGATGGGTAGATACAGCGTACCAAGCTAGGTACCTGGGTACCTAAGGAGAATTACATGCCCACCATGTGTCGACCCAAGCAGTCGAGTCCCTCCCTTTTGCTTTCAAGTAATCTAAACCATCCATCTCAATCAATCCTCTTCAACCTTGATATGAAGTTCCTGCAACTTCTCGTAGAGAGCAGGTATTCCTTTTCCAAACGCCAAAGAATGAGGCACGTCCTTCAAGGGATGCGCTGGTCCGTAACTAACATTCTCGACGGTGACCAGTAGGTTGCGCACCGCGTTGCCGTCCCAAAGATTTTCCCTTTGTGGGTAGTCTCGCAGAATACCGAGAGCCTTTTCCTGCACTGCCGGGTCCTGGCAAGCGACCAAAATAAAGTAGAGAGGCGGGATGATGCCAATGTCGAGAGTAAAAGATCGAGGAAGCGAGTCCGTTTGCCGCTGCTTGGCGACTAGCCCTCGGTGTATGAGAGTGGCTATTGAGACCAGGTCAGCGTGTTGAGTTACGATGTCTGGTGATTGCCGTCTTTGGTAGGGCTTCTGGTGCAGTGTCTGACACAGCAGCCTGGCGCATTTGTAATGAAGCATGTCTAAACAGACGGAGTAGTACTCTTCCGTGCCGCTTGCGGGGGCTTGGGGCCGTTCCATGAACCGCTCAAAAAGACCGGTCAGATGGTCGCCCTTGTCCATTAATATCTCGTGCTGGCGGCAAGGAAGAGGCTGAGACCAAAACTTGTCGTCGCCTTGATGCTCCCGAGTCAACCAAACCAGGGCGAAGACGTCGCGCGTGTACTGTACAATTGCGTGGTGGGCCTGCATGATGGTTTCGAACTCGTTCAGCGGCGTGTCGTCCAGTTCGCGTCCCTCGTACAGCTTGATGGAGATGACGGGCTTGAAGTTCTCGGCGAATAGAGCGCAGGAAACTTCCCATGTGGCGAACAGTCTGAGGATATAATCCATCCCCAACATGCTCTCTGTAGCCCCTGTCCCGTCACGGGGCGGCAGGGGATCCCGTAGCTTGTCGAGCATGCTCAAGGGAAGGCTCTCAATGATGCGCAAGCCGTTTGTGAGGTGCGTCAGAGCCGGCCGCCAGTTGTTGCGAAGCGTCTCGATGCATACGAACGACACGCAGCACAACAGTGTGACGGTGATCCTGTCCTTCATCGGCACGTGGGCGTAGCTTGAGAGCTTAGACATGGCGGTGCTGTATTGCTGGATCGTAAAGATCTCGAGCTCCTGCGGCGGTGCGCCATCCCCGCCTGGCGGGGGTGCCGTCTGATATATATGGTACGCAGAGCCGAGGGCGACGATGGCATGCTTCACGGCCTCATCAGAATGGCTTAGCTGCGGTGCAAGCCTGCTCCAGAAACTGGTGAGGTTTGTGACGTGATTACAGAGACCGGCGTCTGCTACGCGACGAAAGCGATGAAAGTAAAGGCGCTCTGCTTGTGTTCCGTCGATGTCGGCGACAATGGGCCGCAACATACGCAGGGCCTGATTCTCGGACCATACCTGTGGGCAGCGTTCTTGGACGGCCGCTCCGACAGCATCTTTAAGGCGAGGCGGCATGGCCTTGTCGTAACCATCGCAAACCCGTCCAGTCGAAGTGCATCGCACACAAGCAGGGCGCTCCTCGCCACATTTGATGCGTCTGATTCTGCGATGAACATGTTAGTCAAGCCCCCGGGTAGTAGTAGTAGCTATTGTCGGGGTCTCGTTTATTCTTCTACTTATTCAAAGGTTACGGGGACAGATCTTACTTGCTGCCAAGGAGTGAGCTTTCTGGTCGACGACGGCGTAGATGGACTCATGTCAACTCACCAAGTTAGGCAGCCGGTCCGGACTTTCGGCTTACTCGCTCTTTTTCGTTTGGTAGGAGCGAAGTCCTGTGTTGGCGTGGCCATGACATTGTCACTGACACACGAAATGGGTGACATTGAGTCGACGATAGCTGCTGGTATCGATGGGTCGGCGGGATAGCACTCTGGCGAGGGTTGGCGCATGACCAGAAAAAGGGCTCAGATAAAAGGACGGTCTGTATTGAGAGCCAGAGTGAAGCTCGCGACTGCGGCAGGAACCTCGACTTGCTCGAGGACTAGACCGAGAATGGCACAAAATCGCAGGGGGGGGACATGCATCGACTGGACATGACAACTCCGGAGACGTCTGAAGCAATGTTGCTCCTGCTCATACATGCCCGGGAGAGCTGCATTGGCAGCGTGGTTGGAGCTGGTAGACGACTGCTCTGCCGACGAGACCAGACGAACCAACGGATGCGGATGTTGGGCCAAACGAGGTTGAAATAAAGTCCGAGACAAACTCGAACGTGACAATGGTGCCAAGGCGGACAGAATCCTCCGGGCTGGTTTGGGGAATGTGACCAAAGGGCAAAAGACAGACACTTTTTCAAAAGGAGAGCGCTCGGCTGATTGATGGATGGTCGAGGGTTGTTTGGATAGATAGGTGATTGGAGGGCCCTGGTACGGGAGACGGGGAATGAAGCTGGCAGGGCCTGGAACTCATCTCTGACTTGAAGTGAGGCGCTGATGGCGTCAAGCCCTCTTTCAGCTTTTGCTCTCTCCCTCAGCCACCCCGATTTCCCCGGCAAAGACTGGGCTGCAGCACCCGAGTATCGGGCTTAGAGGCGCCGAGAGCTGAGGTTTGTTTGACAAGCGGGGCACTCGATTGAAGAATAGAGCGCTGAAAACAAACATTTTATGTAGTGCAGCTGTCTAGGTAGGTAGGTAGGTAGGTAGTCTGGGGTTCGGGAAATGCCTGTTGTGCATCGGCATGTACCAAGGTACCTACCGAGGTTGAAATGTGCCCTACCTCCTTAAGTACAAGGTACAGTAGCTTGCGGGCGAGCCACCTACATGCAGTGGGGGTGTTAGTAAGTGAGGTAAGGTAGGTACCTAGGTAGCCCACCCTCACTTATCCCAACCGCGCGGCTTCGAGCACCCGTTGCATCGATGCTAAGACAGCGGGAGAACCATGACAACGCAGCGTCGTTCGTGTATTACTTCTCGTCTATTGCCGCAAGCACTATCCCCCATCAATTAACCCATTACGGCCCCATATCTCCCGGTCTCAGCTGACTGGCACGCTGCTTCGCCCGCCGCTGCTTATTGTTCTTCTTGATGTTCCTCCACTCCATGCACAGCGCACAGGCGAGCGTCGCCAAGGACAGCCCCATGCCGGCGAGGAAGATACGCGTGCAAGCGTAGTTGTATGCCCGGACAACGACGTCGAGGAACTCGGCCGGGACAGCGCTGTGCAAGTTGGTGGCACCAGTGTTGACGATGGCCTGGGCTGGCAGGCCAGGTATGCCCGACAGCTCAGATACCAGCATGTTACTGAGAATGGACTGCCCAACCGAAACGAAGATGGCCGCTCCAAGCTGCTGGGAAAAGAAGCTGATCGAGACGCCCGTTGACACATCTTTCTTGGGGAGTACCGCCTGCACTGCAAGCCCGACGGTCTGCATGCCGAAGCCCAGACCAAAGCCAGTCAGGAACTGGTACCCGATCCAATGGCCCGAGCTGATGCCTGGCTGAAAAGTACTCATCAAGCCTAGACCGACGGACATGATGGATGGGCAGAGGATCATGGACGGCACATAGTACCCAATCTTCTGTGTCATGCCGCCCGAGATGATGGAAGACACGACGATGCTGAGCACCAGCGGTATGGTGTAGATTCCCGAGTCGACGGGATCGGCCCCCTGGACCGCTTGGACTGTGGCATGTGTCAGCTCATCCACCTTGTGCAACAAGCCAAGGGCGTCACTTACACCAGATGGGTAGGTAGTAAACGGCCAGCATCATGGAGCCGGCCAGGAAGAGCATGAAGAATGCACCGGCCAGCATCGTCCTCTGCTTGATAATCCTGAGGGGAACCGTAGCTGTTTGTGGCATGAGGACCTGGACTGTAGCAAATGCAATGAAGCCAACGCCAAAGACGACGAAGAGCGCGATGATACGACCGTCGTTCCACTCGTATTCCGACCCACCCCACTCCAACGCCAAAAGTAGGGAAACAATGGACGGGAGAAAAAACAGCGAGCCCAGGGGGTCGAGGCGCTTGAAGTGCTGAAATAACGTCACTGGCTCCTGCGGCTGCCGCTTAGGGGCTTTGAGCATGAAGAAAAGAAAGACGAAGGCCACGCCGCCCACGGGGAGGTTGATGTAGAAACACCATCTGCGTATAGTCAGCTTTCCCCTCCGCGCCAAGTGGCTAAACACTGACATACCTCCATGTTACAGTGCCTGTAAATCCACCCCCGACCAAGGGACCGATTACAGAGGCCAGGCCGAACACCATGCCGAATATGCCTGCTCTTGTCAGCGTGTGCCTACCCGGTACCTGAGTCAGTCCTACCTTGGAACATTGGTCTCTTGTGCAACGGGATCATGGGAATCATAACCATCATAGCTCCTGTAAAGATGCCAGCCGATCCGACACCGGCAATGGCTCTGCCCGCAATGAGTACCGGTGAGCTTGGCGCGACACCGCAAATGAGGGAACCGATCTCGAAGATCAGGATGCTGCTCAGGAATGACCTGGTTCCAAGGTGTCAGCTAGCGCACTTCCTTTCCCAACCTGATGTACTTGCACTCTGAGGTTGTAAAACTTGTAGATTCTACCGAAAACCAGCTGCGAAGCCGCGGTAGTCAGCATGTACGCGGAACCGTACCAGCCGATATCGCCCAGACTCTGGAACTCGTCCGTAATACGGGGGATGGCTGTTGCAATGATCGTGCGGTCCAGAGCGACAAGGAACATGGCCACGAAATTGGACAGGATGACAAGCCAGAAGGTGACAGTCTTCGGCTTGAAGTTCTCTTCGGCCTCGTCCACCTCGGCAGACGGCCCGATTGGTGCAGCTCCCTCGAGGTCTGCCTTCTCGTCCATCTCTGGCTGTTTGGAGACATCGAGCTGACTCTCATTTGGAGATATTGCCATTGCCTGGACCGTCCGCTTTTCTTTTGGTTCCTCGTTCGCAATTTCGGCCTCTGCGGGAAGATGCCTCGAGTTTTTCTCCTGGCTTTCGTCGCTCTCTCGTGGGGTCAGTGTCCGCGTGGAACTGTTCGATGTCTGGGCCTCGCGGTTCTCGAAAGCGCCATCGCTCGCGGTGGGCTTTGCAGCTGTATTGGCCATGACAAAGGTGGTGGCGCGCCAGCAGCAGACGGGTGGGAAACGAAACTCTGAAGGGACTGCGAATGTAAACAAAACATATACAGGAGCGTGTCGTCTTGGCAGATGGGAGAAATTTGTTGATTAATGGGCGGGCGAGGAGCAAGAGGTTCATCCGGACTCTCGAACGCACGGTCAGAGCTCAAGTTACAGATCACGTTCGGGCCAGATGCTTGGCTGCTGACGGGGAGATGGGCATTGACTGTGCAATAAAAATAGGGCGAATGTCATAATTATATACGGCCAACTTAGCACATGTGTCCAGCCGACAGAGACAGAGACGGGATGGACAGCTGCTTGCGACATGGTGTCGAGCGCAGGATATGAAGCGAGGCCCATTGGAAGGGATGGGGCGCCATCAGAGCTCGCACAAAATGTCTCTCTCAGAGACTAATGTCATAACGAGATGCAAAGACTGGCTTGTCGAGGCCGATGGGGATGTCCAGAGGAGGATTGTAGTTGGCTCAACTCGCTCTCGGCGGTTTTCGGACATGGTACAGTTACTTGGGCACCGGAGGTCGATGTTTTGTCCGGTGGTGTTCTAGGCCGTTAACGGCCTAGCGTCGGGTGCTCGGGCAAGGAGGCGACAAAAGCTGGCTACAGGCCTACAACACAGCACGCTTTGACCCACCATCTACGCCGCTACGGGTAAGGCTGCCAGGGCATCAAGGGGTAACGTGGGCTGAGTTGCAACAATGTCACCTCATTCGGTCCCGGGCGGGTATCTCACCTCTTCCCCTCCCTCCCTCTCTTTCACTCACAATCGCTCTCACTGCCGGACATCACCTCACCCCTTCAAACTTCGCCCCTGTGGTCTCCGTGCGATCCATTATCGGAGCCAGGCTAGCAAAGAGCCTCAGTCAGTAGCACCGGTCTGAAGATACCACGGCAGCGTCGTTCATCTCATCCCCCGGGGCCCCCCGTATGTGACCTCTGCATATCTGTTTGATCCGCTCTGCTCTTGTCATACTCGTTGCTCTCTGTACGGAATGCGATCTGGGTCCATCATTGCTGCCCGCAACCACACGTTTCCTGCTTGGCCGTTTTTGGGGGCGTTTACAGAGCATCCAACTCATCGTCCACATCGACAGACTTATACGTCCTCGTCTCAATCTGTGTCTCGGACACTAACACAATCCCCCCACCGAATGCTCGTCGTTGACCACAAACGACTGCCATCCACCAGAGGTACACTGGGGGTTTTCTTGGCCGCATCCGCGTCTTCTCGCTTGTTCATTGGGTCTCCTTATTAAACTCATGCCGCATCCCGTCAACGTTTCGCCTGCAACACCGCCCCTCGGATCCGAGTCGGGAACAAGCCAGCCGACAAAGACATTTGCAAGGCGCCTGGCGTGTCGTCGTTTCGCATGTCGGAGGCCAACGGCATCCACATAATAATAATACCATGTCGGGAGAAGCCCAGCTCCCACCCCCGCCGAGGGCTCCTCCACCACCCGACCCCGACCCCATGGCAGCCATGAAGCTTACCAGGGGCACCTCGTGTGTGTTGTGCCAGCAAAGAAAGGTGCGCTGCGACAAAAACAAGCCGTGTGCCAACTGCGTCAAGGCCCGGGTAGAGTGTCGGGTGATACCCCCGCAACCACCAAGACGGCGAAAGAAGCGCCTTCAGGAGCGGGATCTCGTTGACCGACTCAAAAAGTACGAGAACCTTTTGGCCGAGAATGGCGTCAAATTCGATCCCATCGCCGCGAATATCAAGTCTTTGGACAGGAACTCGATTCACTTGGACGATGACCATCAAATCGACGACGATGCCGACCTGGCAAACGACTTTGAAGGACTGAAGACCTCACCCGAGGGAAGCACATCCCCTTCTGTAGCAGGGAGCCGAAGATCGCAGTCCGATAAGTACGAAACCCACCCCCTCTTTGAACCCCCCCTTCTCTCTTTATCCATGGGCTAATACGGCTTTTCCAATCTAGACCTTTTAACAAATGGTTTCCTTTCCATAAAGAAGTTTGTCAACCCATGTTCCATGTTCCATGCTCTCATTCACAGGCCGCATCTAACTTGAATCATAGTTCAGAGCCAGCGAGGAACTGCTCAGGGATTCGTCGGAAGACGAGGTTGACGGTTCAACGATACACCATGCCTTTGACAAGATGTACGGCAACCAGGACGGTTTCCCGTTCGTTGTAGGCAGCCGGAATGCCTCTGTAACGCACCTCCACCCGCCGCCCATCCAAATCTTCCAACTCTGGCAGATCTACATTAACAATGTCAACCCCCTCCTGAAAATTACCCATGTGCCAACAGTCCAAGGTCTTATCATCGAGGCGAGCGCCAACCTCGAAAAGGTCCCCAAGAGTGTTGAATCGCTCATGTTTGCCATATACCTTATGGCAGTCACCTCGTTAGAGGATGCAGATGTTGCAAAAATGTTCAACGAACCCAAGCCCACCGTCCTGTCCACTTTCCACACTGGGCTTCAGCAAGCCCTCATCAATGCCGGTTTCATGCGCACCAGCGACACGATGGTCCTCCAGGCCTACATGCTCTATCTGGTAAGTCGCCATCTTCCAATTCCCCTGACATGGCTGACCAACAAACCACCAGATCGGGGTTCGCATGTTTGTCGACCCGCGGCAGATATTCTGTCTCGTCGGGATCGCCGTGAGAATAGCCCAGCGAATGGGCCTTCATCGAGACGCCGCAGCGTTTGGCCTGTCGCCGTATGAGGTCGAGCAGAGGCGGCGGCTGTGGTGGACGATCGTGGGCTACGACCGCCGGATAGGAGAGATGACAGGCTCGACTGTGACGGCACTGTCTACTGCCGGGGACTGCAAGCTGCCCCTGAACATCAACGATACAGACCTTCACGTCAACGGCAAAGATGCTCCGACTCCGCACCAGGGCGTGACCGAGATGCTATTCGTCCTCATCCGGACGGAGCTTGCGATGGCCATCAGCATTGACACCATGCGTGACCCCCAAAGACACAGCGACAAGGACGGCGTCTCCGGGTCTGCCGCCGCGCCGCGACCGGTTCCCACTGTCCGCATGGCTGGCCAGGACCAATCTTATACACTCGACGGGTTCTTCGCGCACATCGAGGGCACATACCTGAAGTGGTGTGATCCCAAGATCCCGCTACACTTCTTCACCCTCACCATGACGCGGCAGGCCCTATGCAAGATGCGTGTAATATCGTTTCTCGTGCGTATGGGTAATGGCGAGGCAACGACGCTGGCGGACCACGAGCGCGACACGCTCTTTCTCGAGGCCATCCAGATGATCGAGTACGACAATGTCGTCCAGGCCGCCGACAGCCTGCAGGGGTACAAATGGTATACCTACCTGCACTTCCCGTTCCCGGCGTACATGTTCCTGGTGACGGAGCTACGACACCGGCTGACGGGCCCCATGGTTGAGCGTGCGTGGGATGCCATTGCCGAGAACCACGACCGACGCGGACTCATGAGCACGCTGCACAGCCCCATGCACATCGCGTTTGGCAACCTCTTTATCAAGGCCTGGGACGCCCATGAGGCCGGGCAGCAACAAATCGGCAAACCGGTGCAGGAGCCCATGTGGATCACGCGGCTCCGGCAGCGGGCGGAGAAGATGGGTAAGAAGCACCGCAGCGGCCAACCCGGGCCGGAGATGGGTGTCGGCATCCCGCAGCCGACGGCACGGGTTGCGCCGGTAGGCGGGACCTCGCATCTTGGATCCATGCAGCTGCCACAGAATATGATGATGACGCCGCCGTCTGTGAGTGCGGAAACGCCAGCGATGCACGGCCCGCCGGCGCCAGACAATGATGTCGTTGACATGGACTGGAGCTATCTGATGCAGGGATACGACATGGACACATATGCCGCGTTCGGAGGGGGGTTTGGGGGCTTCCCCATGAACGGTAATAGCATGGGAGGGTCGGGCATGATGGGCAACCCGGACGGAAGCATGTTTGGCAACTGAGCGAGTGTTGTTTCTTCTTCTTTGTTGTGTGTCTTGAGCAAAATACTTTGTGAGAGCAGAATATTAACATCAAGACTCTCTTCACGGTGTTTCTCATAACTCGTCTTACTTCGGCACACCCGTGACAGCAAGTCAAGTCTAGCAGTTCCCACTCGATCCTTGAAGCCCCACCCAGACGTCGTCCGTCGTCAGCTTTTGTGTCGAATTGCAGGGGGGTATCGTCAACGTGCGGTTCGTCTCCTCGTAGATGTAGCCCTGATCGCAATTCTGGCGCCTCACGTAGACGTAGCTTATGTCCTGACCACCGGGCAGCTCGACCTCGGCGCTCCACAACGGCCGTTCGGCCGTGTAGCCGGACGCCGCCATGGGCTGCGCGTTTTCGACGTTCCACGAGCCGAGATCGGCGATGTCTCCGAGGATGTAGAGACTCTCCCCAAAGTAGGTCGTAGCGTTGACCAGAAATGTCACGGGCTGGGTGCAGGTGCCAGTCACATCAGGTGCGCCGGCCGCCGCGGCGGGGACGTAAACGCCCGTGGTTGAGGAGGCGGCGCAGGTAGCCGGCACTTCGACTGAGGCGGGTACCCAGCTGGGGGGGTACTGGCCGGCACGGCGCTCGGCCATAGTCATGAAGGAGGCGTAGGACCAGGTGAGGTCGCGTGCCGAGAGGGGGGCGCCCGTTGCCTTGTCGAATTGCTCGGCAAGAGAGCCATTGGCGGGAGTGTACTTTTGTGCGATTTTGACGAATGAGTCGGCATAGGCCCTGACAGCGCCGGTGATGCTGGTGTAGGCGCCAGATACGTTGCTGTTCTTTTGGTAGGCTATCTCCCTGACGGACGGGTACAAGTCGGCGAAGAAGGGCAGTGAGGTCGCGTCTACCTTGATGTGGCCCTGCGCATCCCACTGGGCCAATGCATCGTAAAGAAACTCGGCGGCGCCGAGGGTGATGAGGTACCTAAGAATAAATCAACATGGCGTTTACAAGCCGGAAGCTTGTGCAAACCCACCAAGGGTTTCCGTCAAAATAAATGTCCTCGGTGTAGCGGCCAAGAGCAACGCCCTTGTCCTGGCGAATACCCCCATTGATGGGGTATAGACTTGCGTTGCGGAAAGAGTCGACCAAGACCTTGAAACTGCTCAAGGATTGGCTGTGGCATGGCTGGATTGACGGGTCCTCGCAACTGGCGGTGATGTCGAAGACGGAAATGGACCCCAGCATGACGTTGGCGTCCTTGCCGGAGCGCTGGACTTGGGTGTTGGTGTTGGCGGTGTAGTGCCCCTCGTTGCCGTTCCAGAACGATTGGAGGAAGCACAAGACGTCGGGTGCCAGCTCACACCCCGTGCACTCGACGCCGAGAGACTTCGCGAGCGATGCGCCCTCAACAAGGGCGCGGTATTGGTTTTGGGTCGTGAAGAAGCTGGAGCCTAAGACCTCCTCCCAGAGATCGAAGCCTGTCGAGTTCCTACTTTGTGTCAGCAAAGGATTTGACTTCGCGGAACGGGTACCGGGCCATACCAGTACTGGCCGGTGTAGGAAAGATCGTTGGCAATGATGGGCCAGATGATGTCTTTGGCCTTGGCTTGCTCGCCTTTTTCCAGAAGCCAGTGGGAGTAGGTGATGAGGGTGATGGCCCGCAATGCCGGGCCGTCTCTCTGTGGACGACCCCATGCGTCGTTGAAGCGTGAGCCGTTGACGTAGTACTTGGCCTCGCCCAGACCGCGGCCAGACGGCAGGAAGGACCCAGAGGGGTTTGTGACGGTCTGCAGAATAGCCTGGGAGCTAGTAGTCCTCGACGTAGATCTGAAGCTCCTTGCGGCCGAAAATGACCTCGTCAACAATCATCTTCATTGTCAACGCGGCATCACGTGTCCAGGTGTAGAAATCTGATGGTATTAGACAAGGCTGAAGATTGACGAGAGGCACGAACCTACAGTCGGGGTCAGCCTTGGATGGGCTGGCTACGACGACGCCAGCGCTGGCACCTGGAACCCAGGAGCCATTGGGACCGATGTTGTTCAGAGCGCTCTCAAGAGCGATGCCCCTCTGCTGGGTGATGAACCCCTCAAGGTCTGTAGCGGCGACGTTGGCAACGAGGCCGGCGAACCACCATATTTTTGAGGTCATTGACATGGCTATCGTGGCAGATTCTTCTCAGGCAGTGGCAATTTGCCTTGAGCGGACGCGAGGTGCTTGGGAAGATAAAGCATCTTCTCCAATAGACCGATGGATGGAGTATGAAGCTCTTATACATATGATGTTGCCCAGACAGGTTCGTATTGCAACCCGCAGATCGCGCTGGGCAGGCAGGCAGGCACAGGGCTGTTACAGCAGCTGTCAAATGCTGTTTTTGGCGTAATATCTTTGTCGATCCCTGCTGGTTCATCGCAAGTTGTCTTGGGGACAGGGATGCGGTCTTTGGGCAGTATCTGGGAAAGGGGCTCATCGTGGGCCGTCATTTCCTTAGCTGTGTGGCTGTACAGGGTACGAAGCTGCATGGTTGAACAAAGTTCCTCGAGCAAATTAAAAAAAGCAAAGTCAATGCTGCTGACTTTGTCGCCAAAACTTAAGTCCGCTATGGTCCCAGCGGCATATTACGGGCCGCCTGTCGGCCTATCGTTCAGTGGTGGACAAGCAGGTTTAGGGCCTCGGTTAGGCCGGTTGCGCCGGGTGGATGAATCTTTGCGGGGGGCACCTCCCCCCCCATCTTTTCCCCAGCTTCACCGTCTGGGGGTGAGGGGTGATTGATTCGATCATCACAGCTGTCTCCCATCGCCAGACCACACTGATTCTAGATAGATTTCTTGCTTTAGACGAGGCAAGATGTCCAGGATGGAGAAAGTGCTTGCCGTGTCCGACTTGTCCTGGGAACTGCAGCCAGTCCTCTTTACTATCACTTATCAGTCGCATAACTCGCCGAAATATATGGCCGCAGCCCTTGGCAAGGCGAATGAGCCAGCATCACCGACGACCCCCCCCCC